>ML787590.1:518328-531904 GCA_009831015.1 Picea engelmannii | reverse complement strand
AGATAATCACTGGGTAAAAATGAAATGATTTTCCTTGAATGAATACATGTTCGTTTTGTGGAGGAGGGCATCGATTGTGCAGAGAAGGACTAGGCTTGGGCCCAAGAAAATGGTAGATATCTTTGAGTGGAATAGACCAAAAATAGGTCAGTGCCGAATTTGAAGATGATAACAATAAGCTTTGTACAGGCCTGTCATAGAGCAATGTTTGAATTCACGGAGCTCGAATTGAGGGAAATTTTGAGCGTACATAGGATAATGCTTACATGATAAACTAAATGGGTTATGTACTTTTGAGCAACTAATTCACTGAGAGTTATCGCATGGATATGATAACCCTTGGATTTACGAGCAAATTCTAAAGACTTGTTTGTGGAAGCGGGGCGCAAATTTTACCTCCAGTTGCTCAATGTGCTTCATGAGAGATATCATAGATATACATCTACTCGCAAGATCCTTGTAGTGAGTTAGCGAACTCTCCTTGGGTTGCTCACTATTCATTGTGAGAGAAATTTGTTCATCTCCATGCTACTTGGAAAGATTGTAAACCCTATGAGATGGACCTGATCATGACTATCTTCCTGTGTAGTGGGGTTTATACTTCATCATGAAAGTCTTGTGCACCATTGATGCTCATTAGGAGAGGCATCGTTCTCATAATAGGAACTTATGAGTTTAATTCCAAGTGGAGTAGGGATGGTGTTTGTTGGAGCCGCCCTTGTTTTTTTTGGCCTGTCACAATTTTCATTTTTTATGCTTGATATCTAAAGATGGTTTCCTTTTTCCCTCCGAGAGATCGCTGGTCTCTGAAGCTGGATCACGCGAGCAGCTGTGATTTTTCTACTCTCGAAGCAAGTCCTACCTTTCGTAAAAATGTTTACTCTTTTTGTTCCACTTCTGGATCTCACATGTCGGGTACTATAATTCATATAATCTCCATATCCCGAGTCATGAAACGGTGAAATCATGTTAACTTTCCACCCAAGACATTAACCAGGGTAAAGTTTTCCCTAACTCCTGATTAAGCGTCGTCGGGGTTTCGCGCCTCGGCATTCGCCAAATCCAATTTTTATCATCACAGCCTCGACATCCGAGGACACAAGGTCCTTTTGAATAACCCATGTCGAGGATTAAAGGCAAAAAGCTAACCGTGGTAAAAGTTGTTCTCGGCATTTCGCCACTCGGCACTATCTTTTTCGAAAGTTATGGCTTCTAAACCCCGACTCACGAAGTCACGATGTAATTATAACATGATTAATTAATACTTAATACAAGATTATCTTCCCCTTAATTTAATCATGTTATCGCGATCTCGCGGTTTCACAGCTCAGCATATAAATCTCCCAGAAACTTATCTACGAAACTCCGAGTCGCGATATGGTGAAAAGGATAATTATAAAATTAATCGAGCCCCAAATCACGATTACCTTTTATTAACCAAATCGCCCTTCGCGGTCTCGGGTGTTGAAGACTCAAAATGTTTAAGAAAAATCCCCGATATAGTGAGTAGCGAGATATTGATTAACGTTGGTGAGATTGGATTAATTAAACTAAATCAAGTATCCCACGTTTCGATGCTTGCACGATTCACGAGGAAATATTTTCACTCCATACGCCAACTGACTTTTAACCCGCCAAAATTTATGACATTAATGAGGAAATAGGGTAAATCTATTAAGATAAGATCTGATTTTTACGGCAATAATTTATTTCTAAATACGATTGGACAGGCTTGTTTTGAAAGGTACCGATTTTTCAAATATATGTAAGAGTTGTGTTTCCTTATAACCAATGCATTTTCATAGCACACAGAGCTCATCACTTCTGAGTAAACTGACTTCTGTATGTATACACAGTTTTATCAGAGAAGAGCTAAAACGCAAGCGTCAGCCATGGCTCCGAGGAAAGCAGCAAAAGCGAATGTTGAGGTTTCAGGACAAGGCTCAAATAATGTCTCTGATAATTTGCCCCGAAGTGTCGACTCGGTCCCTAACTGGTCATTTGTTTCAGACATTCTGCAATCGGAATTGGTGGATTATTCCGACGACTCCGATGACGACGACAGAGATGACATAAACACCAAGTACAAAATAGTCGTCCAATCCAGAATGCACAGAGTAGCAGCCAGGCCACGGTTGTTTCCATTTTATGACATGGTCTGATGGGAACTGGATCATGTAGACATACTGACCAGGACTATCATGGACGAGCAGAGAGTCGCCATCGGGACTTTTAGGCCTGAGCATCTGCAAACCATGTATAAGCTACCCACAACATCTGACTACAAATATGGCACTGATTTCTTGGAGGAATTCAAGGAGAAGGAGTGCACGCAATATGATAAGACCATGTCTGGTTTGATAAAGGATTGGGTTTCACGCAATGCAAAGTTCAGAGCTAATGACCAAGGAATTTATTCAATCGCTTCGTTAGAACCGCAGTATAAATATGTGGCCATGATGACATGTCGGTTATATGGGAAAGAGGACACATCACATTTTTTCCTTGCGTGGGTGCCTCTTATGTTTCGGGTCGTGGAAGGTTTCTCCTTTGATTGGGAAAAGATGCTTTCAGATAGCTTGACCAATCGAGTCATAGAGTATCGGGAGCAAAAGAAAGTTGGGAAGGCGTCATCGTTCTTCATGTCCGCGTACATTATGGACGCGATTTGTTCTATGACACCATTCCCATTGATGAGATGGAGTTGGAATCCAGCCGAAGAAGAACCCATACATGTATATCATGCAAAATTATGGGAAAACAAAGCAGAAAACTTCGCGTATGAAATTTTTAACTGGGTGATGGTGCCCCTGCATGTCGCCATTTTTGGCCACCCGCCACCCCGGATATCGGACAACATAGTAACAAATCTGAGCAGCATCGCAGATTGGTATGTGGAGGCAAAATTTTCATACCTCAGAGTTTTTGGGGCCTCTATTCCCCCACATGCGCTACCATTGTTCATTCCAGACAAACTGGCTTGTCGCGAGGTTGCACGGCAAACAGTGATTGGTGGTGTGAGAAAAGAGCTTAAAGGGTACTCAAAGAAGGTATGGTCATCTTTTCCCATCCGTTTGAATTTTTATTCTTTATTAGATTTTGGGCATGCCAAAGCCTAGGATGCAACCCTGGAAGACCTAAATTTGGTCTCTATCAAATATAAGAAACACGACCCACAGAGGATCGTGAGCAACCATTTTGCTAATTGCGGGCTCAAAAGATTTGAGCATGAGAATTCACCCTCGGATGACATTTTACGAGGAGCGAGTTCCTATGAAGAAATTCTAGCCCAGATTCAATCCTTGGCACCCGAGGATAGAGCCGAGGTATTGAAATTCCAAGAACACCGACGTAGTTGTTTCCCCATTGTATTGCGAGGTGAGGGTCCCAGCATTTCAGAGACGAAACAGAAGGATGCTGAAGGTTCTAAAGATTCAACTCCCGACCAAGGAAAACATCAGGACGAGGGGGAACAAACGAAGAATCTAGAAGAAGAGGAAAAGAATCCAAACCTGCCAAAGAAACAGAATCCAGAGACACAGATAAAGACCCCAGAACCGCCAGAGAAGCAAAACCCGGTCGACACCCCAGGAAAATCGGTGAAACAGATCGAAGATCCCATCACATCAGTCACCCCCTTGCAGTCGATGCAGGGAAATGTCAATGAAGGTTGGATATTCAATGAGGTGCTGAGGCCCATAAGAGTAGAAGAACTCCCTCCGAATGAGTTCTTCTTCGACAAAAAGAGGAAGACAGTAGTTAAAAGAGAATTCTATCAAGAAGGAGAGTCGACTGCTAAGAAATACAAAGTCATCACTGAGGGAAAAGACAAAAAGAATGAGCAATT
This sequence comes from Picea engelmannii, assembly GCA_009831015.1. NCBI lineage: Eukaryota > Viridiplantae > Streptophyta > Pinopsida > Pinales > Pinaceae > Picea > Picea engelmannii. The sequence goes on along the minus strand of ML787590.1, from coordinate 528,057 downwards.
CGCCACTGAAATTGCAGGGACGCTAGGAGCGTATGCCTCGGCGAATCAATTCTCAGTTGAACTTTTAAAGAACCAACTTAAACGAAAAAATCGCCTAATCAGGACTCTTGAAGCCAGATTGGCCATCGCCACGGAGAATTCTAAAGGTCAGGCGAGCGTGGAAATAGAGCAGGCAAGATTGGCCGATAAAAATGAAATAGAAGTGCTCAGAACTAAGCTGGAGAAAACACTGTCGGTGATCTGAGATGGTCGGATGCAGGCGAGCCAACAGAATAATTTGATTGAAAAACTGCAGGCTCAGGTAGATATCACTGAGAACAGGATGATAGACATCGGGATATTCAAATCCCAAGCAACTAAGATTAGGAGCAGACTCTCTGCGGCGCAGAAAAAATTGCTCACCAAGATAGAAGCGATCAGGGACAATTGTCTGTTGGTAAATCAGGTTGCCAAGAACCTATCTTCCAGAGAAAGGGATGCCGAAGTGGCTCGGGTCGCCTTCCAGGAAGCTGTGATAGCCACAAACAACAGGGTTTCGGCAGGTACTCCCAGGTTCACTGTTGCAGAGTAAACCAGGGGAAACATTCTGTTAAAGGAATGGGAGCATAACATCGTCGAAGGCAAGCGACAAGCCCAAAAGATAACCAATTATTTAGAGGAGGCCTTCAATTCCATAGACGGCGAGCTACTGGGTATTGAAAGCGAAGGCAGTGCTGAGGCGTTGATGCAAATGAATATGGAAAGGATCTCGCTCGAGCTGAAGGAAGAGGAAGAAAGAGATTCAGCCAATATCTTGCATATGACTATGGTGGACATAGTCCAAATAGATAGATGCATGATTAAACCCAGCGCACGGTTATGCGCTATAGACCTCATAGACGAACAGATGGAGGACAAGCTGCTGCAGTTGGCCCGAGAATGTTACTTCGTCGAAGCCAGCTGTCAAGCCGGACCATCGCGGCTAATATATCAGCTAGTGGAAATATGGATCGCCTGTACCGAGCTTGCGCAACGACAAACATCTGGCACCAAGTGAAGACAGAGTAGGAGAAGTGGAGCGATTGCTCTCCTCTCTGTCATAACCGAAATTTTGTGACCATTGAGATTCTATCTTACTTGTAAAATTGTATAAATATACCCTAGAAAGAAATAAACAGGGCTGGAACTTTTTGTGTCGATTGTAACAGAGTCTTTTACATTTGAGAAGATAATACAAGCAAATCTGAAGATTCTCAATAACGTCAAGACTGTGTTACAAGTTTGTTTCTTTGTATTTCATATTTCAGTTTCATTTCATATTCATAATTGATGTGCTTCGTTATACTTTAGAATGACCACTACTATAGCGAATGAATTTTGGTTTTCTATAATTGTTTATTGTCTTTCCTCTACACCAGCTATCAGCGGGTGTAAGACCAATCTGCATTTTCAGAATTCTACATATATTCTCTGCTACATCGGTTATTTCCTTACATTTTCCTTCTCTGTTTATTTGTGAGTTTCTCCCCTGGTAGAAGCCTTCATTATAGACAGCTAAATGTTTTTCTCCCACCTCACATCTTTGATTAAAATATAATACAGTTACGGGAAAGAGCCTTTGATTTGCATCCCTATTTTTATTCCTAAAACAGTAAATGCTCTTTTATTCGACCAAATCGAGACATCACTTAATCTCTCTTTAAATCCTTCCCTACCCTTACTGTTCCTCCATGACTGTCCCTACACCAACACAGCCTAATATCGAACCTGGACTATCGAACCAAACACATATTTCCTTAAACCTTTTCGACATAATTCTTAAAACCGCTACTAACCGAGTCGAACTTGAACGTTCATGGGCAGCCATTGAACAAGATATATCTATACAGGAACAGTTGGAAGCTAGACAACGCCAATGTAGATATCTTCACTAGTTTCCTTTACCGAAGGTTGACGTTACCCTCTTCTCCATCTTTTACCCACTTTCGGATGCCTTGACACTGTACTTTTAAGCCTTAAGTACAGACTCAGGAACAACATCTTTCTGGCGCCGTTGTCGGGGACTGAAGTTACAAAATCTTTTTCCCTGGGAAAACGACAAATTGTTTATCGTCGAAAGTGTTACCCTTTGATAGTGAACAAAGAGTACACACCTTTTAAGGATTTTATCTTTCACTTGGTGACTCCATGAGAAATAAACTGGCATCCGGTCGAAGGAATACCAGACAAAACCCGGATGGTAAGCAAATTACGCCCGTTACCGATACCGAAAAAATTCTAAAGGCGAGAGGCCCTTTTAAGCCAACCACTGCAGTTTACAAACTTAAAACCCCAGCATTGAAGACTAAGAGTCCTTCTAAACCCTCAACTTCGCTCAGTCCTCTCTTTGATGCTAAAGATTCAATGCCAATCTGCTCCGAGGTTAGGAGTGAGATTCATCTAACGGTCCCCTTAGCACACAAAGGAAAGGGCCCTCTTGAAAGTTCATCGGCTTTTGAAATACCATCCTTTCTTCGGTTGAATTTCCTGACTTCACCAAATTCTGAAGAGTGTGTTACACACTCTGTTCCCACACCCATCGGTTCTCCCGATTTCGTCTCTTGCAAATCGAGGAACCGAGTCCTCACGTTCCTTATCCTTCCTCATCGGAATTTCCTCTCCGTGAAGAAAATAAAGATTCCCTTTTAATTTTCCAAAATCCTCTTTACAACTTTCCACAAACAACAATGGCAGCCGCCAGAGGAGGAGGTGGAGGGTTTATAGGAGGAGGCAGAGGTTTTATTGGAGGAGGAGGGGGAGGAGTCCCTCTAGGAGGAGGTGGAGGTCAAGGGCCTCCCCCCCCTCCCAGAGTTTTCGTGAAAGTCGCAACCAGATACGCTCCATTAGTATTGCCCGTTCCCCTACACGATCTTCCAGAAAATTACATAAAAAATTTACCGAAATTCACCGGGGAGGGAGATCTGACCGCGGTCGAACATATTAATTTTTTCGACCAATTTGCAGATATCTTCGGTATCGAGCACGAGGATGTATATTCAAGACTCCTTGTCCAAAATTTTGAAGGTCGGGTCCGAACTTGGTTTCGGAGCCTACCCGCTGCTTCTATCCTGTCATATGACGCTTTGGAAGATGCTTTCCTCAGACAATGGGGTGAGCGAAAAGACCATCTATATTATCTAACCGAATTTGGGTCTTTGAAGAAAAAGAACTCAGAAACAGTCATGGAATTCATTCAGAGATTCAACAAACTGTACAATAAAATCCCAGTTGAGGTTAAACCATCCCAACCCGCGGCCAAAGTGGCTTTCGCCGGAGCTTTCGAGCTGAATTTCACACTACTTTTGCGAGAGAGAAGGGGAGCCACCTTAAACTGTATGAAGGACGATGCGGTAGAAATAGAGTCTAATATGATGGCTTCGGGTAAACTTGAGGCTAGATTAGATACGGGAAATCGAGAGACCAAGCGATTTAGAGAACAAGCAGGTCCTTCAGGGTCCAATAGATCCTCAGACGGTAGGGTGGATGATATGGCTAGAGTGATCAAAGAGATGTCAAATAAAATATCCAGAATGGAACTCGAACAGGCCAAAGCTGACTCTTACCCCAAAAAATATTTCAAGAGGAATCAAAACCCTCCTAATCAACAAAGACAAATAAAAAATGAAGATCAAAATATGCAAGCTCCTTTAAAGACTGAAAATTTTATAGGATCAAACGATTTTCAAGACTATGGAGATTCGGATAATGACGTCACGAACTTCGGTGATGACTGTACTCAACCATATCTGACTCACGAAGACTATGAAAAATCTTTAAACACGCCTCAATCTTCAAATGAGGGTGAAGAAGGTGATCACACTGATCTTTATGAATCTCAACCAGAAACCGAGATAATGATGGCCGAGTTTCAACCAAAGTACAACCTAAGATCTAAGAGTAAGCCTACCTCAATGACTCAACCCAAGAAAATCCTTCAAAGAGGCCAAGCTTATGAGCCTCCTTCGGATGAGACCTCATTAACCAACAACAAAACTAAAGTAGTAAGCAATCAGGAGTCCGAAGTGAAAAAGGTTGAAACTCAAACACCACAAACCGAACCAGAAAATAAAGTTACGTCTTCAACTAGGACCATGAGGGATAAAGCGATCCAGACAAATAAGTCTGAAAGGAAAGATGTAGAAGTCTCAACCAAAGAACCAGACAAAGTGAGCAGATCTTTCATCTTTGAAAATGAGTTAAACAAAATTAAGATACCCATCCCTTTGGTAGAATTAGCGAAAAACCCAGTTTATCGGAAGCAAATTACCAAAGCAATCGGTGTCTCTGAGCTAGAAAGCCATTCTGATGTTTTAAACTTAGAAGATGACAAACCTAATATCACATTTGGTCCACATTTTGAAGGGGCCAAAGACACCGTCGCTCCTTTTTATATCACTCTGAATGTGTATGATCAGTTGCTGCATAATTGTATGTTAGACTCCGGAGCTTCTCATAATGTTATGCCCAAGATTATAATGGACAAGTTGGGCCTCCAGATCACAAGACCTTATGGAAATATGTACTCTTTTGACGCAAGAAGGGTTAAATGTATGGGGATGATAAAATATCTGGTAGTCACCCTGGCGCAGGTCCCGGTTAAGAGTATCCTGATGGATGTGGTTATCACAGATATTCCCCCCAAGTATGGCATGCTGTTATCTAGATCATGGGGAGCCAAATTGGGGGGTTCTCTACAGTTGGACATGACGTATGCCACAATCCCTTTGTTCGGTGGTCAGTTCACTCGGTTGTACAGAGAGACAAGATTAGCATATACAGTCAGTGACCCTCAAAACCCAAATAACTTCCCCATTTACATTGCAGACCAAGATCTGGGAAATTGCATCTTGTCTTTTGATGATGGTTTGGATGGTTGTCCAGAGGAAATAGATATAAAGCAAGAAGAGTCAAGTCACTTGACAGAAGATCTGTGTAACATCGGAGTTTGGAAGATGTATTTCGATGGTGCTTTATGTTCTGAAGGGGCAGGTGCGGGAGTGCTCTTAGTGGCTCCCAAAGGTAAATTCGTTGTTCCTTTCTCCTACCGACTGCAGTGGGACATAGATTACACTAACAACGTATGTGAATATGAAGCGTTGATCTTAGGATTAGAGGCTACCAAAAAGCTGAATATACGTAACTTGGAGGTTTATGGTGACGCAGAGCTAATAGTCAAACAAAAAAACCGACAGTACCTAGCCAAGCATCCCAGATTAAGAACGTATAGAAATTGTTCTTGGGATCTCATGGAAAACTTTTTCTCTTCTGTAAAGGTCCATTTTATCCCTCGTGCAAAGAATCTACATGCTGATGCATTGGCAAAGGAAGCTTCAACCTTTTCTCCTCCCACGACCTTCAAACTGAAATATCACATTGAAATCAGATACAAACCCTCTATACTAGACAATATCCGACACTGGCAGGTCTTTGAAGATGACGAACAAATTAAGAAATTTCTTGCAGCAGTGGCTGAGTTCTCCGAAACTCATCCAGACTAAGAGAATCAAAATGACCCGATGTGGATCATGCAAGATACCTTTGAAGCCTGGGGTCAAACCGTTTAGGCAAAAGCTTAGGAAAATTAACCCCATTTTGTTACCCATGATTGAGAAGGAAGTTAAGAAGTTGTTAGATGCGAAAATAATCGTACCTCTGAGATACTCGGACTTGGTGGCAAACCTGGTCCCGGTCGGGAAAAAGAACGGAGAAATCAGACTGTGTGTGGATTTCTAAAACTTGAATAAGTCTTCTCTCAAGGATAATTATCCGCTGCTCAAAATGGACCATGTGCTAGAAAAAGTAGTTGGAGCAAATCGAATGTCTATGATAGATGGATTCTCTGGTTATAATCAAATCGCCATGAACGAACAAGACAGGGAAAAAACTGCTTTCACCACACCATGGGGTACATTCATGTATGACAAAATGTCATTTGGTTTGATGAATGCAGGGGATACATTCCAGCGTGCTATGGACATCGCTTTCATAGGAGAAAGAGACAAGTTCGTAGTCATCTACCTCGACGATTTGACAGTTTTCTCTAAAATCGACGAAGAACATTTGATCCATCTGAAACAGACTTTCGAAAAATGCCGCAGGTTTGGTCTATCTTTGAACCCAAAGAAATCACATTTCGCTATGCGGGAAGGTAAGATTTTGGGGCATATCATATCTAGAGATGGAATCAGAATTGATCCTAAGAGGATTGAAGCAATAGAAACTATAAATATTCCCAGAAATGTAAAGGAGATTCAATATTTCTTAGGAACAATAATTTTTTTACGTAGGTTTATCCCGAATTTCGCTGAGATTGTCAAATTGATCACAGGAATGTTGAAGAAGGATAGTGGAGTAAATTGGACAACCGAGGCCAAAGCATCGTTCGCGCATATTAAAAAAGTCATAAGCAAGGCACCTATGTTAGCAAGCCCAGATTATCTGAAATATTTTCTTATCTTCTCATTTGCCTCTGAACATACTATAGCTGCGGTGCTCCTACAAAAGGATGAAGAAGGATTCGAACGGCCGATCGTGTTCTTTAGCAAGAGTCTTAGAGACACAGAATTGAGGTATGACATAATAGAAAAATAGGCGTACGTAATGGTAAAGGTGCTAAAGGCATTCAGAACTTATGTACTGCATTAAAAAATTATCGCGTACGTGCCTACCAGTTCTGTGAAAGATATATTGGTACAGCCAGACAGTGACGGAAAAAGAGGGCGATGGCTTGCTAAAATCCCAGAATTCGATCTGGAAGTTAAACCAACTAAATTGATAAAAGGGAAAGGCTTGGCCAAACTCTTAGCGGAGTCAAATCTCAGAGCCCTTGATATCAATTGCCTGCAAGAAAGCGATGAAGACACATGCTTAAATGAACTAGATGAAGAAACAAATCCAAACTAGATCGAAGAAAATTTCTTATCGTCGGACTGGTACAGAGATATAGTGTTTTACTTGCTGAACCTAAAATGCCCAGATGAACTATCACCGTCTAAATGCAGAACTTTAAATCTCCATGCAGTTAAGTATTGTATATCCGAAAGTCAGCTATATTGGAAGGACCCGCTCGGGTTCTTGCTAGTCTGCTTAGTTGAATCAAAAACCCAGTGGGTTATAGATGAATTTCATAAGGGAGTTTGTGGGGGGCATCATGCATGGAGAGCTACAGCCTACAAGATCTTGAGGGCTGGGTACTACTGGCCGAAACTCTTTTCGGACATCAATGCCAAGGTGCGTGCCTGCAACCCTTGTCAAATATTCGCCGGTAAACAGAAGCTCCCTGCACTACCCCTAGTTCCAGTCAAAGTTGAAGCCCCATTTCAACAATGGGGTCTAGACTTCATAGGGGAGATTAATCCCCATTCCAGTGCTCAGCATAAGTGGATCTTAACAGCTACAGATTATTTTACTAAGTGGGTGGAAGCCATTCCAACCAAAAGGGAAACAGACTCGGTGGTAATCGATTTCTTGGAAGACAATATTTTGTCAAGATTCGGTTGTCCCCAAACGATAGTTACCGACAATGCCCATGCCTTTAAATCTATGGCTATGATCAGCTTCTGTCAGAGGTATATCATCGTTCTCGGCCATTCCATAGCATATTACCCCCAGGGGAACGGATTGGCCGAATCATCTAACAAGAGCATGGTGAACATAATCAAGAAAATATTCGATGAAAATAAAAGATCTTGGCATGTATACTTAAAATACGCATTATGGGAAAACCGCATCAGCACTAAAAGATCTATCGGCATTTCGCCGTTTCAAATGGTCTATGGGACAGATGTTGTTCTACCTATAAACCTAGCTCTACCAGTGATGAAGTTATGGCAGGATCAAAACGAAAAACTTGACTATCCCATTAAGTATAAAATAGTGGCGTACCAAACAAAAATAACAGTGCACTTAATACTACTATAGCCTCGAGTTTTTTAACATATAGCCAAAAATTGAACTTGTGCATTAGTCATACTACCACACACTAGTGCATCTTACTGTATGGTGCACCACGATAGGGTAAAATAAATAAAGCATGTTGGTGTGTTCTAGTGCTACATAATGCGCCGATACGTCTTACTATAGTGCACACAACAATAGGGTAAAATAAATAAATAAAATTACCAAATCGAATTTCATTATCACATTTATTTATGTGCTTCTAGCCACTAGTACAAGCATCGATCCTCACACTCCTTCTATGACCACCCCATTTACAATGCTCTATAGTGTTGCTTCCTCTGTTCAATTTTTTTTATTTTGGAAAATAGTGCACATTTTCATTTTTTCTCTTTAGAGCAACCATGTATCCTCATGCAAGAAGAGACCAGGTAAATAGTTTGTTACCTCCTTATTTACAATTTCATGGGATCAAAATTTAAAATTGGGCATATATTTGGCCTTTTTTACATTAAAAAAAATCACATGGTGCACTTCACATGTTCTGCTCGCCCTAGACTCAACGGTGCATCCTGTGAATTTACAGGAAGCACCACTAGTAATGCATCTAAAAAATACACAATGTACCACTCAAAACTACACACTGAAATGGAAGGTGTGCATTACTGGTGCCTCTCGTCTTACAACCAACACTATCTTTGTAATAAACCCATCAGTGTGTTCTAGAGAATCAACCACACCAGTGCACCTCTACTTGGCCTCCCTCTTGATGAAATCGATCCTCTACCACTATCTTAGTGCTATGGATCTTATCTCCTCCTCCACATGCCACTCGACTTTCTCCAATATATCATCCTCTTAATCCTTGTAGCCATAATAACTGGCGTCAATTCGCTTGTAAATATCATCCCTATACATCCTTCTTCACCTCAGGGGGCTTATCAAATATCTCTTTGATGTCAGGGAGGAATTTTGCAGCCTTGAAGTATTTTTAACCGGGGCCATTTTCAGTGGCACTAGGATTATCAAACTCATTCCTTCTAACTCTATCATCTTGGACCCGACATTGGCATAATTAGGACCACCAAGCTCTACGATCTAAGCTTCCTAGTGACCCTTTTTGTTGATCAGCTTGTTGATTTCATCATTGAGGTATCGGAGGAAGATTTTGACAAGGCCCAAGTTCCAAATCTCCATGACCTTCCATCCAATCTCTTAGATTATATGTTTCCTCTATTTTTCTATCTTTGCGATATCGTGACACTTTGAGGCCAAGAAGGAACGCCTCTCCTTAGGCTTCTTCTTCTCTTCATTCTTGAATGTCAAGAACCTGTTCAACATAGAATGTGCATTCTCTTTGTTATGGGCCATTTTCCCCCAAAAATATAAGAGCCTACCAGTCTAATCTTCTTTTTTTGTGTATGGAATGCATATGTTGGATCCATATGGCATCACTATGTACCACGCAGTCACCATGACATGAAATATTTTCATGGATTTCGCACAAAATTCCTTCTTCTAGCATTAATGCCTCTTCAATCAAATGCAACACATGCTCCACTGTCCACTTGAGAAAATATTTGTATCCATTTATCCGCATCCACAACCAAATAAAATCCATCACTCAAGCCACTCTCGCTAGAGAGTCCAGGCCAACCTCGGGCTCTCATACTGGCACTTGTTGGAAATGCATGAGCCCACAAAAGAGATATAAGTTGCAACACAAACTAATTACGAAGAAAATAATGATAAAGGTAAAATAAGATAATAGAAACCACATTCAACAAGACACAGATTTACGTGGTAAAAACCTGA
>ML787590.1:508277-518278 GCA_009831015.1 Picea engelmannii | reverse complement strand
ACCTCAACTTGTACCATATGCCTCAACCATCAACCATGTATACCAAGTACCAATCATGTACCATACCATGTATCAACCATGTACATCAACAATGTACATCCATACCATGTACCATATATCATATACCATGAAATGTGTCTCAACCATATACCATATCACTCTCAATCATGCCATGTACCATAATATAAGACTCATGGATATGCCAATATCACAAATATGTACCTCTAACAATGAACCATAACAACCATATACGAAGTACCAAGAGTATGTCTCAAACATGTAACAATATCACCTCAACCATATGCAATCATGTACCATCAAGGGCCTCTAAGACAATCCTTAAGCATGTGCCATACCATCCAAGATACAAGCCTCAAACAAATACATAAAATACATACTTTTACTCATGAAAACCTGAAGCATACCATCTCAGACCCTGTATCGACTTTTTTGTACCATCAAACCTTGTTGCAACTCAACCATACATTATTTTTCCAAAACTTTTCCTCAGATACACGACTTCTCCTCCAACAACCTGCGTATGTACGCGACCTATCCTTTTGCAGCTTGCGTATGTACATGACCTATTCTTATGAAACCCATGTATAACCTTAGAAAACTAGAGGTACCAGTTTTCTGCAACTCCGAAACTTTTTCTACTTCAGACCTTCGCAACTTTAGAAAAATGTCGTCACAAACTAGCCAAAATATCACAATACTAGACCATAACATTCACAAGATAGATATCCAATTGTAAGTCTATATGTTCAAATGAGAGACTCTTTGAGGTGTGTTTATACTAATTCTAGGTAAACTCTTTCCTTATTTTAGGGGTTTCTTGTTACAATCACTTTACCCTTTGACCAAGACTTGTAACCAACTAGGGGCTTCTTGAACACTCTTTGAGGCTTCCAACTTTACAAGGCAATATCTCCCTAACCGTGAGGAACCACGTGGCGTACCACATATCACCAGAAACAACACAACATATGATTTCCATCCATGATAGTCTTACCTTCAATTTCATTGTCCTTCATGTCCATATTCCTCAATCAACTTCAGGTCCCATAACCACACCTCTGAGGCTACACGTAGACTACATCAAATGTACCCAACTAACTCACCATCAATCTCAATCATAAAAATTTCAATCAAGTTTCCAACATCTCTGGACCTCTCCATGGGTTGACATAAATCTCTAAGGGTTGACAACAATCTCCAAGATCACTCTCCAAGGGTTGACATCAATGACAACCAACTTTTCAAACCAATTCTCCAACATATCTAATCATCTCGTAGATAGTTATTGATTTCCTATAACCTTTTTACTTAAATTTTGGACCTGGTAAATGGAGGATTCATGAGGGAGTGTATTGGAATAAGAGATTGTGCGATCTTGAGTCAAATAATGGATTAGAGGAAGGTCTCCAAATGGTTGATTAAGAGCTAGTTGATATGTCTAGTGATTCATAATGGGTATTTAGTTTTGTCTAAGCTCTACAAAACTATGATGGGTTGAGACCAAGATAGAGAAATGTAGGTTGATTTTGTCATTTTTTTTCATAGCTTAGTATGACATTGGTATCTTTAGTTGATACCTGTGGTTGGGTATTAAATCACTCATTGACTTGACTATCAATATTAATGTGGTTATAAACCTATACAATCTACAACTACACTCCTATGTATCCAAACACTATGTGTACATATTTTATTGCAAATAATTACCTTCATCTTCTTCTTTTTTATGTGTGAAATTTGTATTCTAATTCTATATTTGACTTACTTGAATTATATGCTTAAAATCATTGGAAAGTCTACTAAAATTTCATGCAAATTATATATGCATATATTTCTATAAGAATTTTTTGTTGATTGTTGGAAACACCAAATTCAGTTGTATTACAAACTTGAATTGTAAATGAATTCATAGAAATCAATTTTAAAGATACCCAATTACTAGTTTAGAGCGTCTAGGCATGTACATGATCATAGATTGGTTATTGTTATCTATGTTGAGTTTTGTTATCCTAGTGGAACTTGTTTCCTTCATATGCAAATGAAGAGAAGTTTGAAGCTACAAAAGGATGATATGTCATAATCATATCTTCATACCATGTTGAAATGTATTCTTCCATTTGCATCAAAATTGAACCATGAAATGAGGAAAATACAATATCTTCCATGTTTTATATGACCTTTTCAATTTTTTCGGTAGTGTTTCACTTCATCTCTATTGAAAAAGTTTTCAAAAATATGGTGCTCATGATCGATGAGTGATGTTTAATATATATATTCCATATTTAAAAATGAAATTTCAATCTGATCCTAAGGAGTAGGCCAATATGGGTAATGTTAGAAAAAATAAAAAATAAATCCTACCTAGAGACATTGTAAAGGATCCACATATCAAAAGAAATATCATAACTATATGGTAGGAAAAAATGGAGTATTATACTAGATGGGAATATTATGTATTTTCATTGACATAGGTCTTAAGATCCAATTACTCAAAGATTCACATAATATACCTATTTCTAATCATTGTAGTTTCCATAAAATATATTTGATGATTGGGAAAAATTATTTCTAGCAAGGGATGAAGGAGATATATTCATCCTAGTACAAAAGTATTTTACTACCAAAAGGTTAGTGTTAAACGATGTCAAATCCCATGTCTATTATAATCCTTAGAAATCCCTAACTGGAAATGGGAGTATGATCCAAAATGTTTGTTTTATGAAGTTTTGGGATAATTCTTGGAAAATTGTTTGAATCCAATGAAGTTCAAAGGTCTCATATTGACCCCACAAGAAGATCATACAAACCACTTTTTGGTTGGAATCCCAATGCATTATTATAACTTAGGATGCCTTGATTGATTGAAAAACATCCAAGAGAGAAAAAAATGGAAACTTTGGAAGAATGGCACAATGGCATAAGGATTGAGAAATCCATTCATAGATCAAAGGATGAAGAGGATTTTGAGATTCTCCATGGAGAATAAATATTGTCTTTGAGCCAAAACAACATTATGAAAAATACTGCCAAGGAGTAAGAATACACAAAATTCTCTAATTGAGGGTGTATATCATCAATTTGTAATAATTTTTGAGCATAAACATAAAAAATAAGTTGTAAGTTTTCCCATTTGGGTTTACGGGTTAATCTGTGTTGTCTATTGTGGTAATTGCTTGTGGGATTGTAGTGTTATATATATTTTCTTCATTCTAATGGGATATTTTGGTAATTACTTGTGTGATTGTAATGATATATATATTTTCTTCATTCTGATGGGATATATTTCTTGATCACTAAATTCATTTTGATTGATAGCTTCATTAGTTTCATTTAGATATGAAATATTTGACATATCCAAATTGTTTTGGAAACCATAGCTCAATTTCACATTTATTCAAATACCCACAACCAATTTAATTGTTTGTTGAATCATCTCAGTGTGATTTTAGCTGGGTAAACCACATTCTACAACCTCTTTATTGATTTTTAGAATCGATGGTTTATAGGCATAGTACCATTATCAATCTCTGCATCATTAGCTTGCTCGGGATTGCCTTATATGTTATATACATATCATAGGGAGTCACCTACAACCATTCTTTCGACATGTTCTGCCACATACCTCAACCCATAACACATCCATATCTCCCAATCCCATATGCATTAACAATCACCTACAATCATATGCATAATAGTTATGAATATATATTGTTTCATGGTTGTAATGATCGCATTAGAAGGTAGAAGTGATTTGCATCTTTGATATTTCTTGGATATAATAATAAATGGAAATATGTTGACTAAGTTTTGAGTGGGAATGCTTAATATCTATAGAGCATGTGTTCCATTCAGTAGGCATGAAAAAATTCGAATGCACTTGTATATGTCTAGATTTATTATCACCTTAAAATTGCTTACTTGTGCCATTTCCAACAATTATAATTGAATACATCACTTTGGCATGCATAACCCTCATATTTAGCTCCATTCCACCATCATATGACCAAAATTGTTGAAATCAACTAAGTCAACCCTAGAAGTTGACCAAAGTTGGCCAATGCATATATTGGCCCATTAAGTGCAGGAATATAGTGTAGATAAACCCCAAAATACCGTGTTTCCCCTAAAACTCAATATTTTTAATTGTTTTCCAGTCCCCATTAATGCACAAAAACTATCACGATGGGATGTTAGTTACATGTGGACCATGTCAAACCCTAATTGTTATTTTTAACCTTTGATATAGTCATCTTTAACCATTGTAAGGAAGACCATTTCAAGAGGGTTTTCCACCATACAACTATAAATAAATCACTTGAGTTAAACCATCCATATTGATCCATCTAAGTGAGGTTATGTTGTTGGAACACCACTAGGATCTTGGGTGTAAGTTTTAAACATTTTACAGTAATATTGCAATGCACACACAGATTATTAACACGAAAAAAAAAACAATTGTAATCACACATATACACAAAGATTTACCCTGGAAACCCATCCAAGAAAACCAACAACCTATTTTAGATCCACACCTCTAATTCTATTATCTTGTATTCATTGTTTACAATACAATATATATAGGATCAAACGACATCCAAAAAATCCCTAATCTATTTACCCTAGATTAGAGCTCAACCATAGTGCCATAAAACCACCAAAGGTGAAAACCATACCAAGAAAATTGATCAATTAAAACATATCGATGTTTTTTTGCTCGACGAGGCCCTTTGGGATAATTATGGGGCCCTTCGGGCCCCCTTGCAACCCCACTCCCATTGAACCATGTGCAAACAATGTGACACATACCCAACATTGAGGACATCTTTCTCTTGATTCCATATTCTAGTGTCTTTACCTTCTTTGTTAACCTAGGTTGGAGTTGGAAGCACATCAAGGAAGTAAATCACACATCCTAATGATGAGCTTTGGAAACCATTTTCCTTAAACAAGCTCATTCACTAGGTGTTGTTACTTTGCATTGTCATTGAGTTAATGGAAATTTGACATTATTTACTTCCTTGTTCATATTAGGTAGGATTTCGTTTATGCATCTGACTCTTGCTTCTTGTATGAACTAGGGTTTAATGTATGTGAATAGATCCAAGGTTTTATTTTTAGGTACTTTAACCATTTTTTTGTGGCTTGATCCACAACCATTGAGTTAAAGGGTTTTTTCTCATCCTTGTTACAAATACCCACCAACAAGATTATATCTCAAGGCCACAACACTGCAATCTAGAATGATTGTGTAGTGTTTCAACTACAACCCTCCATAAAATACAAACATTTAAATGCATATTGGTTTGAATGTATATTTAATGGCAGAGATATGGTTGGAGTGTTGTGTATGCACATGTAGATTGTAGAGTGTGTTTTTATTTGGCTCACAAAATTGTAGAATATATTTTTATTTGATTTACAAAATTATAGAGTGTATTTTTTCATGGTTGGAATTGGCCTTAGCACAATATTAAATCCATCAAACCAAGCCTTGAAACCAATATGAAATAGATTAATTCATGCATGTTGGTAAATAGAAAGAAGAGAATCTATAACTCAACTTGACAAAGAATTGCGAGACATTACATTCAAATTGCACAATGGAGATTTGTGTTGGCAATATGTATGCGACATATAGGAATACTATTTACAGATCATATTGGTATCAAAGTGGTTGAATTTATGATCTTGAAGAAGTTGCCAACACTTTCAAGAGAAATAAAAACTTCTATTGGGAAAAATATTGAAAAGAGAAAGGTTAGAAGACCTGCGGGCCATTAATGTGCAGATATATGAAGAGAAAATATACTTAAAAGAGAAAATATAGATGTTTGATAAGATGATAGAAAACTTGGAAAATGACCTTGAGATATTTTCAAAATTATTTCCTTTGTTAAAGGAATACTTAATTGAATGCCATGACTCTCTCACCACTATATGGAATATTGGGATAAGAGAAAATTTAAGCTCTTACAATTAGGAGAAAAGTAATATAGTTGGATGATCAACAAGAACAAAGTCTCACTCATATGATCGCTCAAATGTACCAAGAATTGGAAATGAAGGAGGAGGCATTAGCAAAGTTATATGTCGTTTTCCAAGAGACTAAGAAAGAGTAAGCACCTTCCATTACTACTACAGAAGACAACACCATGATTGAGACAAGCATTTTAATTTAATCGTCCAAGGAAATTTCTCAATCTATTTCATAATATCCCTTTGGTAATTTTGAAAAATATACCAAAGGCATAGATTCTAAACCAATGATACAAATGGGCTATGATGGCCAAGGGATATGCAAGAGAAACCAATGGATTGTAAACTCTATTGTAGCTAAACATAGGGTCAAACATGAAGGCATGGGTTTTGGTGGAAAAACGAAGTGAATGGATGAAACTCATCTCTTAAATTTTGTCTCAAAGAAAGATCACCACGATTACCTTTGTCAAGCCAAGAAGGACTGAAGAAAATGCCATTTTGTTTTAAGAAAAGGTAACATAAAAAGGATTGGAGAGTAAACCATTAGTCCAACATTCTTCTATAAACCTTATTGAGGGTATCTAAGGGATGTTTCCACCATTCAAAACTGCACCAACACTTGGAGGACCAAACAAACAAGCCAACGAGCATAAGCACAAATCAAAGAGGTATGACAAGCATCTCTTGTTTGTTTCTTTTGTACAAATAAAGGCCACGAGGCTAATAATTGTTGGCACACTAATGTATGTTCCTCATGTATTTTCAGAGGTCATCAAGTGACTATCTACTAGAGGAAGAAATCCTTTAGCAAAAATCTAAATTGTCTTCAAAAGAAGATGAAAGATCCAAGGACGAAATCTTCAAACTAATAAAAAAAAATAATAACATGAATAAAAAGAGAATGTCAAGTAGACCATGCATTCACAAGAATTTGTGTTCCCATTTAACGTTAATTGGACATTGGGAAGCCAAGTATTGGAGGCTTCATCTAGAACTTCCTCCCTAGAGCTATAGATCCAAAAGAAAAGTTTGGAACAACAAGGTTAAGGGGAAAGAAGAGATTTATGCACTTGCAGACTAAGGCATCATAATTGTTCAAGGAAATATACTATGAAAGACATTTCTTCATTCCCAGATGGAATTGTTTTATCCCTACTAGGAATAGAGAGCATGTTAGAGAATAAAATAGCATGTTACTCCATTGAGTTGAATCTTTTAGGGACCAAAAACCTATGAATGGGGAGGTGTGATCTAAACTATTTTTTTAATGAAGTCTTGGGATAATTAGTGGGAAATTTTTTTAATACAATGGATATCAAAGATATAATCTTGAGCACATAAGAAGATGAAACAAACCTCTTCTTGGTTTGCATTCCAAGGCAACATTATATAGAGGATTCCTTGCTTGATGGAAAAGAACCCAAAAGAGGAAAAAAATGGAAACTTGGGAAGAATGGCACAGTAGCAGAAGGATTGAGCAATTTTTTCATAGATTAGAGGATGAAGAGGATTTTGAATCTATCCATGGAGAGAAAAGATTGTCTCTTAGATAAAACAACAATCTATAAAATACCGCTAAGGAGTAAGAATACACAAAATTATTTTTGAGAGTGTATAGCTCTAGTTTGTAATAAATCATGAGCATAAACAAAAAGCATAAATTGTTGTTTTCCTATTTGTGTTTCCAAGGTAATATTTGTTGTCTATTGTGGTATTGTTTGTGTGATTGTGGTGCTATATATGTTTTTTTTTTTCTAGTGGGATTTATTGCTTGAGCACTTTTGATTCATAGCTTCATTATCTCCCTTTAGCAATGCACAATTACACATATCCAATTTGTTTTTGACACCCCTAGCTCAATTTCACCTCTAATCAATTACCCATATCCAATTAATTGTTTGTTGGATCTCTGGTGTGATTTCAACTATGTGAACCACATTCAACAACCTCTTTAATGATTGTTGGAATCATTGGTTTACAAACATAGTATTATTAATCTCTAAAGTGTTGTCTTGATCAATATTTACTTGTATGCTCTATACAGAGTGTAGGGAGTCACCTACAATGGTCCTTTGGATATGTTCTACCACATAACTCAACCCATGGTATATCCATACACCCCAAGCATGTGCACATTAACAATCACCAACAACCATACACATATGAGTTTTTTTTTTTTTGTTTTTTTTCGTTTTTTAGGTGTGTGTGTGTGTGTGTGTGTAATGTTTTATGGATGTAGTGATCACATTGGAAATCCATTTGGCAAGACAAATGGGCCATCGACCTACTATTTACAGATCAAAATCCCTAAGTATGGATTTCATCACCAGTTTACCTAGAAATGCAAAAGGTCATGGTGCAATCATAGTTGTAGTAGATCAATTTAGTAAGATGGTTCATTCCTTACCCACAAATATTCAACCCATAGATTCTAATATTTCCTACTTATGTTCTTAATTATTTTTTTCCTTCATGGCATCCCTAAAAAACATAGTATTTGATAGAGATCCTTGAATCACTTCTTTTTGTAAATATTTCTTTTAAGAATTGGGAATTAACTTAAATGTAATCACTACTTGCCATCATAAAATTGATGTCGAAAATAAAAGTTTGAATAGGGTTTTTGAAGATATGTTAATATTGTACATTAGAGAGCGACTAGAAAACTAAGAACACTACAAGGAGAACACCTTGTAGCAGAGGTTTTTACAGAACCTCACCAAAAATTTTATCCCTTATTTATTTATAGCAAAGGCAGACAACCAAAGTTTTTTGCATTTTTTATTACATCAGTGCACCTAGTTTGAACAAACGCACCAGTGCTCTCACAAACATAACACCCCGATTATTAATTAAAAAAGTGCGTCGATAACAAAAATTAATATAAAATGCTAAAATATCATTTTTTATTTTTATTTTTTTAAACAAATTCATATCGGTGCTCCATTCTAAATTAAGTTCACTAGTGTGGGTATGAAGGACGCATTGGATCGAGTTATAACAATTGTTTATTCAATAAAAAAAATCAATTTGAAAAAAAAAAAAAAAAAAACCTTTTCAATGCACTGAAAAACCTGACTATCCCATTGAGTATAAAATAGTGGCGTACCAAACAAAAATAACAGTGCACTTAATACTACTATAGCCTCGAGTTTTTTAACATATAGCCAAAAATTGAACTTGTGCATTAGTCATACTACCATACACTAGTGCATCTTACTGTATGGTGCACCACGATAGGGTAAAATAAATAAAGCATGTTGGTGTGTTCTAGTGCTACATAATGCACCGATACGTCTTACTATAGTGCACACAACAATAGGGTAAAATAAATAAATAAAATTACCAAATCGAATTTCATTATCACATTTCTTTATGTGCTTCTAGCCACTAGTACAAGCATCGATGCTCACACTCCTTCTATGACCACCCCATTTACAATGCTCTATAGTGTTGCTTCCTCTGTTCAAATTTTTTAATTTTGGAAAATAGTGCACATTTTCATTTTTTCTCTTTAGAGAAACCATGTATCCTCATGCAAGAAGAGACCAGGTAAATAGTTTGTTACCTCCTTATTTTCAATTTCATGGGATCAAAATTTAAAATTGGGCATATATTTGGCCTTTTTTACATTAAAAAAAAATCGCATGGTGCACTTCACATGTTCTGCTCGCCCTAGACTAAACGGTGCATCCTGTGAATTTACAGGAAGCACCGCTAGTAATGCATCTAAAAAATACACAATGTACCACTCAAAACTACACACTGAAATGGCAGGTGTGCATTACTGGTGCCTCTCATATTAGAACCAACACTATCTTTGTAATAAACCCATCAGTGTGTTTTAGAGAATCAACGGCACCAGTGCACCTCTACTTGGCCTCCCTCTTGATGAAATCGATCCTCTACCACTATCTTAGTGCTATGGATCTTATCTCCTCCTCCACATGCCACTCGACTTTCTCCAAGATATCATCCTCTTAATCCTTGTAGCCATAATA
>ML787590.1:493272-507492 GCA_009831015.1 Picea engelmannii | reverse complement strand
CCTTCAACCCTTTACATTTTGAACAACCACATACTATTGGAGTGTCATAAAAGAGATCCAATTCACATTGTAATACCATTGACCCCGGATGGTTGCTGGAAGATGGCATGTTACAATTGGTAGGGTAAAGTAGTTGTCCATTTCAATCAAACATCTGCCTACGGTATCTTTCTCCATATAAGAGATTGTGGCATTTTTGGATTGGTGGAATATCTTGTGTATCTAAACTCGATCCTGAATCATGTTCCTGGAAAATTCAATGAACAATTATTCAAATGCACATGCATACATAACATAAATTCAATTCGATAAATGAATTATAAATCAAATCTAGCCCTGCAAACGGTGGGAGATAACTTGCAACAATATGGAATGAGATGAAATCTGAAGAATTGGACATTTGATATTATGATCTTTTTTTTAGTGCATTTGAGCCAAAGCCATCATCAATACATGAATAAATTCTTAAAACAAAGTTTGGGAAGCATAGAACAATCTAACTTCAAACATAATTTCAAAAGGATTTTAAAATTTATTGGTGTGCTTAATTAGTTCCTGACACACTGGTGTGTTTGTGTATACAAAACGCACTGGTGCACTAAATTATGAGAGGCATCGAAGAGTGACCTCCATTTTTTCTTCCACAATGCAAAAGCTCTACAAAATTTTAATTTTGAAGGTTTGCATTTGTGCTTTGTCAATTAAATTGTTTATCAGTACATTTTTTCTTAAAAAGTTCATATGTGCACTTTAAACTATATATCGCACCAAAAAAATGAGTTAAAAAAAAACAACGTGCACATTTATCGTCAATGTACTGAAATATACAGTGAAAAATGAACATGAATTTCATTTTTTTAAATGTATGTGTTTATTGTTGAGATTTTATGTAATTTTGGAAGCTATTCCTAACTGTAATTGTATTGGTTATTCCTAAGTGTAATTGTGAAAGGGTTTATCTATAAGTCATGTCTTTTAAGTCTTTTAGAGTATAAATAGAGGTTATATTGAGTCATTTTGATCACTAATTGAATATACGTACAAGATAGTAGTACACACTTATCTACGAGGTTATTCTTGGTTCGTGTCTAGGTCTCTTTAGTATTGATTTCGTAAAAGAGCATTATATGAAATTGTATGTGTTGGAGGAATCTATACTAAGGAAAGTTTGCAGGGTTTTCTCCCCCTTGAGGAATCTATATAACTCCCTCACAGGAGGGTCCGGGAAAATAAGAGAGATAGCTTGCATTTTGTGAGAATACTTGTGTTAGAGATAATCACTGGGTAAAAATGAAATGATTTTCCTTGAATGAATACATGTTTGTTTTGTGGAGGAGGGCATCGATTGTGCAGAGAAGGACTAGGCTTGGGCCCAAGAAAATGGTAGATATCTTTGAGTGGAATAGACCAAAAACAGGTCAGTGCTGAATTTGAAGATGATAACAATAAGCTTTGTACAGGCCTGTCGTAGAGCAATGTTTGAATTCACGAAACTTGAATTGAGAGAAATTTTGAGCGTACATACGATAATGCTTACATGATAAACTAAATGGGTTACGTACTTTTGAGCAACTAATTCGCATAGAGTTATCGCATGGATATGAGAACCCTTGGATTTACGAGCAAATTCTAAAGACTTGTTTGTGGAAGCGGGGCACAAATTTTACCTCCAGCTGCTCAATGTGCTTCATGAGAGATATCATAGATATACATCTACTCGTAGGATCCTTGTAGTGAGTTAGCGAACTCTCCTTGGGTTGCTCACTATTCATTGTGAGAGAAATTTGTTCATCTCCATGCTACTTGAAAAGATTGTAAACCCTATGAGATGGACCTGATCATGACTATCTTCCTGTGTAGTGGGGTTTATACTTCATCATGAAAGTCTTGTGAACCACTGATGCTCATTAGGAGAGGCATCGTTCTCATAATAGGAACTTATGAGTTTAATTCCAAGTGGAGTAGGGATGGTGTTTGTTGGAGTCGCCCTTGTTTTTTTTGGCCTGTCACAATTTTCATTTTTTATGCTTGAAATCTAAAGATGGTTTTCTTTTTCCCTCCGAGAGATCACTAGTCTCTGAAGCTGGATCACGCGAGCAGCTATGATTTTTCTACTCTCGAATCAAGTCCTACCTTTCGTAAAAATGTTTCCTCTGTTTGTTCCACTTCTGGATCTCGCGGGTCGGGTACTATAATTCATATAATCTCCATATCCCGAGTCACGAAACGGAAAAATCATGTTAACTTTCCACCCAAGACATTAACCAGGGTAAACTTTTCCCTAACTCCTGATTAAGCGTCGTCGGGGTTTCGCGCCTCGGCGTTCGCCAAATCCAATTTTTATTATCACGGCCCTGACAGTCGAGGACACGAGGTCCTTTTGAATAACCCATGTCGAGGATTAAAGGCAAAAAGCTAACCGTGGTAAAAGTTGTTCTCGACATTTCGCCACTCGACACTATCTTTTTCAAAAGTTACGTCTTCTAAACCCTGACTCACGAAGTCATGATGTAATTATAACATGATTAATTAATCACTTAATACAATATTATCTTCCCCTTAATTTAATCATGTTATCGCGATCTCGCGGTTTCGCAGCTCGGCATATAAATCTCCCAGAAACTTATCTACGAAACTCCGAGTCGCGATATGGCGAAAAGGATAATTATAAAATTAATCGAGCCCCAGATCACGATTACCTTTTATTAACCAAATCGCCCTTCACGGTCTCGGGTGTTGAAGACTCAAAATGTTTAAGAAAAATCCCCGATATAGCGAGTAGCGAGATATTGATTAACGTTGGCGAGATAGGATTAATTAAACTAAATCAAGTATCCCGCGTTTCGATGCTTGCACGATTCACGAGGAAATATTTTCACTCCATACGCCAACTAACTTTTAACCCGCCAAAATTTATGACATTAATGAGGAAATAGGGTAAATCTATTAAGATAAGATCTGATTTTTACGGCAATAATTTATTTCTAAATACGATTAGACAGGCTTGTTTTGAAAGGTACCAATTTTTCAAATATATGTAAGAGTTGCGTTTCCTTATAACCAATGCATTTTCATAGCACGTAGAGCTCATCACTTCTGAGTAAACTGACTTCTGTATGTATACGCAGTTCTATCGGAGAAGAGCTAAAACGCAAGCGTCAGCCATGGCTCCGAGGAAAGCAGCAAAAGCGAATTTTGAGGTTTCAGGACAAGGCTCAGATAATGTCTCCAATACTTCGCCCTAAAGTGTCGACTCGGTCCCTAGCTGGTCATTTGTTTCATACATTCTGCAATCAGAATTGGTGGATTATTCCGACGACTCCGACGACAACGACAGAGATGATATAAACACCAAGTACAAAATAGTCATCCAATCTGGAATGCACAGAGTAGCAGCCAGGCCACGGTTGTTTCCATATTATGACATGGTCCGATGGGCATTGGATCATGTAGACATACCGACCAGGACTATCATGGACGAGCAGAGAGTCACCATCGGGACTTTTAGGCCTGAGCATCTGCAAACCATGTATAAGCTACCCACGACATCCGACTACACATATGGCGTTGATTTCTTGGAGGAATTCAAGGAGAAGGAGTGCATGGATTATGATAAGACCATGTCTGGTTTGATAAAGGATTGGGTTTCACGCACCACTAAGTTCAAAGCTAATGACCAAGGAATTTATTCAATCGCTTCGTTAGAACCGCAGTATAAATATGTGGCCATGATGACATGTCGGTTATATGGGAAAGAGGACACATTGCATTTTTTCCTTGCGTGGGTGCCTCTTATGTTTTGGGTCACGGAAGGTTGCTCCTTTGATTGGGCAAAGATGCTTTCAGATAGCTTGACCAATCGAGTCACAGAGTATCGGGAGCAAAAGAAAGATGGGAAGGCGTCGTCGTTCTTCATGTCCGCATACATTATGGATGTGATTTGTTCTATGACACCATTCCTATTGATGAGCTGGAGTTGGATTCTGGCCGAAGAAGAACCCATACATGTATATCATGCAAAATTATGGGAAAACAAAGCAGAAAACTTCGCGTATGAAATTTTTAATTGGGTGATGGTGCCCCTGCATGTCGCCATTTTTGGCCACCTGCCACCCCGGATCTCGGACAACATAGTAACAAATCTGAGCAGCATCGTAGATTGGTATGTGGAGGCAGAATTTTCATACCTCAGAGTTTTCGAGGCCTCTGTTCCCCCACATGCGCTACCATTGTTCATTCCATACAAGCTGGCTTGTCGCGAGGTTGCACGGAAAACAATGATTGGCGTTGTGAGCAAAGAGTTTAAAGGGTACTCAAAGAAGGTATGGTCATCTTTTCCCATCCATTTGAATTCTTATTCTTTATTAGATTTCGGGCATGCCAAATCCGAGGCTGCAGCCCTGGAAGACCTAAATTTGGTCTCTATCGAATATAAGAAACACGACCCACAGAGGATCGTGAGCAACCATTTTGCTAATTGCGGGCTCAAAAGATTTGAGCATGAGAATTCACCCTCGGATGACATTTTTCGAGGAGCGAGGTCCTATGAATAAATTCTAGCCCAGATTCAATCCTTGGCACCCGAGGATAGAGCCGAGGTATTGAAATTCCAGGAACATCGACGTTGTTGTCTCCCCGTTGTATTGCAAGGTGAGGTTCTCGGCATTTCAGAGACGAAACAGAAGGATGCTGAAGGTTCTAAATATGCAACTCCCGACCCAGGAAAACATCAGGATGAGGGGGAACAAACGAAGAATCCAGAAGCAGAGGAAAATACTCTGGACCCGCCAAAGAAACAGAATCCGGAGACATGGATAAAGACCCCAGAACCGCCAGAGAAGAAAAACCCGGTCGACACCCCAGGAAAATTGGCGAAACAGATCAGAGAGCCCATCACATCAGTCACCCCCTTGTAGTCGACGTAGGGAAATGTCAATGAAGGTTGGATATTCAATGAGGAGCTGAGGCCCATAAGAGTAGAATAACTCCCTCCGAATGAGTTCTTCTTCGACAAAAAGAGGAAGGCAGTAGTTAAAAGAGAATTCTATCAAGAAGGAGAGTCGACTGCTAAGAAATACAAAGTCATCACTGAGGGAAAAGACAAAAAGAATGAGCAATTTTCCACTGAAATTGCAGGGACGCTAGGAGCGTATGCCTCGGCGAATCAATTCTCAGTCGAACTTTTAAAGAACCAACTTAAAAGAAAAAATTGCCTAATTAGGACTCTTGAAGCCAGATTGGCCACCGCCACGGAGAATGCTAAAGGTCAGGCGAGCGTGGAAATAGAGCATGCCAGATTGGTCGATAAAAATGAAATAGAAGTGCTCAGAACTAAGCTGGAGCAAACACAGTTGGTGATCCGATATGGTCGGATGCAGGCGAGCCAGCAGAAGAATTTGATTGAACAGCTGCAGGCTCGGGTAGAAATCATCGAGAACAGGATGATAGACATCGGGATGTTCAAATCCCAAGAAATCAAGATTAGGAGCAGAGTCTCTGCGGCGCAGCGAAAATTGTTCACCAAGGTAGAAGCGATCAGGGACAATTGTCTATTGGTAAATCAGGTTTCCGAGAACCTATCTGCCAGAGAAAGGGATTCCGAAGCGGCTTGGGTCTCCTTCCAGGAAGTTGTGATAGCCATGAACAACATTGTTTCGGTAGGTAATCCCAGGTTCACTGTTGCAGAGCAAACCAGGGGAAACATTATGTTAAAGGAATGGGAGCATAACATCGTTGAAGGAAAGAAGCAAGCCCAAAAGATAACCAATTCTTTAGAGGATACCTTCAATTCCATAGACAACGAGCTACTGGGTATTGAAAGCGAAGGCAGTGTTGAGGCGTTGATGCAAATGAATATGGAAAGGATCTCGCTCGAGCTGAAGGAAGAGGAAGAAAGAGATTTGACCAATATCTCGCATATGACTATGGTGGACATAGTCCAAATAGATAGATGCATGGTTAAACCCAGTGCGCGGTTATGCGCTATAGACCTCATAGACGAATAGATGGAGGACAAGCTGCAACAGTTGGCCCGAGAATGTTACTTCGTCGAAGCCAGCTGTCAAGCCGAACCATCGTGGCTAATATCTCAGCTGGTGGAAAGATGTATCGCCTGTACCGAGCTTGCGCAACGACAAACATCTGGCACCAAGTGAAGACGGAGTAGGAGAAGTGGAGAGATTGCTCTCCTCTCTGTCATAACCGAAATTTTGTGACCATTGAGATTCTATCTTACTTGTAAAATTGTATAAATATACCCTGGAAAGAAATAAACAGGGCTGGAACTTTTTGTGTTGATTGTAATAGAGTTTTTTACATTTGAGAAGATAATACAAGCAAATCTGAAGATTCTTGATTCCGTCAAGACTATGTTACAAGTTTGTTTCTTTGTATTTCATATTTCATTTTCATTTCATATTCATAATTGATGTGCTTCGTTATACTTTAGTACGACCACTACTATAGCGAATGAATTTTGGTTTTCTGTAATTGTTTATTGTCTTTCCTCTGCACCAGCTATCAGCGGGTGTAAGACCAATCTGCATTTTCATAATTCTACATATATTCTCTGCTACATCGGTTATTTCCTTACATTTTCCTCCTCTGTTTATTTGTGAGTTTCTCCCTTGGTAGAAGCCTTCATTATAGACAGCTAAATGTTTAGATCCCACCTCACATCTTTGATTAAAATATAATACAGTTATGGGAAAGAGCCTTTGATTTGCATCCCTATTTTTATTCCTAAAACAGTAAATGCTCTTTTATTCGACCAAATCGAGACATCACTTAATCTCTCTTTAAATCCTTCCCTACCCTTAATGTTCCTCCATGACTGTCCCTACACCAACACAGCCTAATATCGAACCCGGACTATCGAACCAAACACATATTTCCTTAAACCTTTTCGACATAATTCTTAAAACCGCTACTAACCGGGTCGAACTTGAATGTTCATGGGCAGCCATTGAACAAGATATATCTATCCAGGAACAGTTGGAAGCTAGACAACGCCAACATAGAGATATTCACTAGTTTCCTTTACCGAAGGTTGACGTTACCCTCTTCTCCATCTTTTACCCACTTTTAGATGCCTTGACACTGTACTTTTAAGCCTTAAGTACAGACTCAGGAACAACATCTTTCTGGTGCCGTTGTCAGGGACCGAAGTTACGAAATCTTTTTCCCTGGGAAAACGACAAAAAAAATTTCGTCGAAAGTGTTACCCTTTGATAGTGAACAAAGAGTACACACCTTTTAAAGCTTTTATCTTTCACTTGGCCACTCCATGAGAAATAAACTGGCATCCGGTCAAAGGAATACCAGACAAAACCCGGATGGTAAGCAGATTACGCCCATTACCGATCTCGAAAAAATTCTAAAGGCGAGAGGCCCTTTTAAGCCAACCGCTGCAGTTTACAAACTTAAAACCCCAGCACTGAAGACTAAGAGTCCTTCCGAACCCTCAACTTCGCTCAGTCCTCTCTTTGACGCTAAAGATTCAACGCTAATCTGCTCCGAGGTTAGGAGTGAGATTCATCCAACAGTCCCCTTAGCACACAAAGGAAAGGGCCCTCTTGAAATTTCGTCGGCTTTTGAAATACCATCCTTTCTTCGATTGAATTTCCCGACTTCACCAAATTCTGAAGAGTGTGTTACACACTCTGTTCCCACACCCATCGGTTCTCCCGATTTTGTCTCTTGCAAATCCAAGGAATCGAGTCCTCGCGTTCCTTATCCTCCTCATCGGAATTTCCTCTCCGTGAAGAAAATAAAGATTCCCTTTTAATTTTCCAAAATCCTCTTTACAACTTTCCACAAACAACGATGGCAGTCGCCGGAGGAGGAGGTGGAGGGTTTATAGGAGGAGGAAGAGGTTTTATTGGAGGAGGAGGGGGAGGAGTCCCTCTAGGAGGAGGTGGAGATCAAGGGCCTCCCCCCCCTCCTAGATTTTTCACAAAAGTCGCAGTCAGATACGATCCATTAGTATTTCTCGTTCCCCTACACGATCTTCCAGAAAATTACATAAAAAATTTACCAAAATTCACCGGGGAGGGATATCTGACCGCGGCCGAACATATTAATTTTTTCAACGAATTCGCAGATATCTTCGGTATCGAGCATGAAGATGTATATTCGAGACTCCTTGTCCAAACTTTTGAAGGTAAGGTCCAAACTTGGTTTCGGAGCCTACCCGCTGCTTCTATCCTGTCATATGACGCTTTGGAAGATGCTTTCCTCAGACAATGGGGCGAGTGAAAAGACCATCTCTATTATCTAACCGAATTTGGGTCTTTGAAGAAAAAGAACTCAGAAACAATCATGGAATTCATTCAGAGATTCAACAAATTGTACAATAAAATCCCAGCTGAGGTTAAACCATCCCAACCCGTGGCCAAAGTGACTTTCGTCGGAGATTTCGAGCCGGATTTCACACTACTTTTGCGAGAGAGAAGGGGAGCCACCTTAAACCGTATGCATGATGATACAGTAGAAATAGAGTCTAATATGATGGCTTCGGGTAAAATTAAGGCTAGATTAGAGATTGGAAACCAAGAGACCAAGCGATTTAGAGAACAAGCAGGTCCTTCAGGGTCCAATATATCCTCAGATGATAGGGTGGACGATATGGCTAGAGTGATCAAAGAGCTGTCAAATAAAATATCCAGAATGGAACTCGAACAGGCCAAGGCTGAATCTTACCCCCAAAAAGATTTCAAGAGGAATCAAAACCCTCCTAATCAACAAAGACAAATAAAAAATGAAGATCAAAAGATACAAGCTCCTTTAAAGACTGAAAATTTTATAGGAGAGAACGATTTTCAAGACTACGGAGATTTGGATAATGACGTCATGAACTTCGGTGATGACTGTACTCAACCATATCTGACTCGCGAAGACAATGAAAAATATTTAAACACGCCTCAATCTTCAAATGAGGGTGAAGAAGGTGATCACACTGATCTCTGTGAATCTCAACCAGAAACCGAGATAATGATGGTCGAGTTTCAACCAAAGTACAACCTAAGATCTAAGAGTAAGCCTACCTCAACGACTCAACCCAAGAAAATCCTTCAAAGAGGCCAAGCTTATGAGCCTCCTTCAGACGAGACCTCATTAACCAACAACAAAACTAAAGTAGTAAGCAATCAGGAGTCCGAAGTGAAAAAAGTTGAAACTCAAACACCACAAACCGAACCAGAAAATAAAGTTATGTCTTCAACTAGGACCATGAGGGATAAAGCGAACCAGACAAATAAGTCTGAAAGGAAAGATGCGGAAGTCTCAACCAAAGAAGAAGACAAAGTGAGTGGAGCTTTCAGCTTTGAAAATGAGTTAAACAAAATTAAGATACCCATCCCTTTGGTAGAATTAGCGAAAAACCCCGTTTATCGGAAGCAAATTACCAAAGCAATCGGTGTCTCTGAGCTAGAAAGACATTATGATGTTTTAAATTTAGAAGATGACAAACCTAATATCACATTTGGTCCCCATTTTGAAGGGGCCAAAGACATCGTCGCTCCTTTTTATATCACTCTGAATGTGTATGATCAGTTGTTGCATAATTGTATGTTAGACTCCGGAGCTTCCCATAATGTTATGCCCAAGATTATAATGGACAAGTTGGGCCTCCAGATCACAAGACCTTATGGAAATCTGTACTCTTTTGACTCAAGAAGGGTTAAATGTATGGGGATGATAAAATATCTGGTAGTCACCCTGGCGCAGGTCCCGGTTAAGAGTATCCTGATGGATGTGGTTATCGCAGATATTCCCCCCAAGTATGGCATGTTGTTATCTAGATCATGGGGAGCCAAATTGGGGGGTTCTCTACAGTTGGACATGATGTATGCCACAATCCCTGTGTTCGGTGGTCAATTCACTCGGTTGTACAGAGAGACAAGATTAGCATATACAGTCAGTGACCCTCAAAACCCAAATAACTTCCCCATTTACATTGCAGACCAAGATCTGGGAAATTGCATCTTGTCTTTTGATGATGGTTTGGATGGTTATCCAGAGGAAATCGATATAAAGCAAGAAGATTCAATTCACTTGACAGAAGATCTGTGTAACACCGGAGTTTGGAAGATGTATTTCTATGGTGCTTTATGTTCTGAAGGGGCAGGTGCGGGAGTGATCTTAGTGGCTCCCGAAGGTAAATTCGTTGTTCCTTTCTCCTACCGACCGCAATGGGACATAGATTACACTAACAATGTATGCGAATATGAAGCATTGATCTTAGGATTAGAGGCTGCCAAAAAGTTGAATATACGTAACTTGGAGGTTTATGGTGACGCAGAGCTAATAGTCAAACAAATAAACCAACAATACCTAGCCAAGCATCCCAGATTAAGAACGTATAGAAATTGTGCTTGGGATCTCATGGAAAACTTTTTCTCATCTGTAAAGGTCCATTTTATCCCTCGCACAGAGAATCTACACGTTGATGCATTGGCAAAGGCAGCTTCAACCTTTTCTCCTCCCACGACCTTCAAACTGAAATATCACATTGAAATCAGATACAAACCCTCTATACCAGACAATATCCGACACTGGCAGGTCTTTGAAGATGACGAACAAATTAAGAAATTTCTTGCAGCAGTGGGTGAGTTCTCTGAAACTCATCCAGACCAAGAGAATCAAAATGACCCGATGTGGATCATGTAAGAGGGGGAAGATCCTGAAACCTTCCGAGAAAAAATTGCAGATCATCGTATGTTGGTCCTTAAAAGCAACCAAATTCTGAAAGGCTTAATTCCTTTAGAAAGACTTTTTGATCAGAACGACGTACCTGTGAAATCCACTTTGCAGCCCCAACCAGAAGAAGTGGAGGACTGTGATATAGAAACTGAAAAAGAATCCAAGGTAGTAAAGATATCCAAGTTCCTCCCTCCCGAAGTAAAAGTCAAGTACAAAGACCTACTCAGAAAGTACAAAGATGTTTGTGCCTGGTCTTATGATGAGCTTAGAACGTATGACACTTCCATAATTGATCACAAGATACCTTTGAAGCCCGGGGTCAAACCGTTTAGGCAAAAGCTTAGGCAAATTAACCCCATTTTGTTACCCGTGATTGAGAAGGAAGTTAAGAAGTTGTTAGATGCGAAAATAATCGTACCTCTGAGAGACTCGGACTGGGTGGCAAACCTGGTCCCGGTCAGGAAAAAGAACGGAGAAATCAGACTGTGTGTGGATTTCTGAAACTTGAATAAGTCTTCTCTCAAGGATAATTATCCGCTGCCCAAAATGGACCATGTGCTAGAAAAAGTAGTTGGAGCAAATCGAATGTCTATGATAGATGGATTCTCTGGTTATAATCAAATCACCATGAACGAACAAGACAGAGAAAAAACTGCTTTCACCACACCATGGGGTACATTCATGTATGAAAAAATTTCGTTTGGTTTGATGAATGCAGGGGCTACATTCCAGCGTGCTATGGACATCGTTTTCATAGGAGAAAGAGACAAGTTCGTAGTCATCTACCTAGACGATTTGACAGTTTTCTCTAAAACCGACGAAGAACATTTGATCCATCTGAAACAAACTTTTGAAAAATGCCGCAGGTTTGGTCTATCTTTGAACCCAAAGAAATCAAATTTTGCTATGCAGGAAGGTAAGCTTTTGGGCCATATCGTATCTAGAGATGGAATCAGAATTGATCCTAAGAGGATTGAAGCAATAGAAACTATAAATATTCCCAGAAATGTAAAGGAGATTCAATCTTTCTTAGGAACAATAAATTTTTTACGTAGGTTTATCCCGAATTTCGCTGAGATTGTCAAATTGATCACAGGAATGTTGAAGAAGGATAGCGGAGTAAATTGGACAACCGAGGCCAAAGCATCATTCGCGCATATTAAAAAAGTCATAAGCGAGGCACCTGTGTTAGCAAGCCCAGATTATCTGAAAGATTTTCTTATCTTCTCGTTTTCCTCTGAACATACTATAGCCGCGGTGCTCTTACAAAAGGATGAAGAAGGATTTGAACGGTCGATCATGTTCTTTAGCAAGAGTCTTAGAGACGCAGAACTGAGGTATGACATAATAGAAAAACAGGCGTACGCAATGGTAAAGGCGCTAAAGGCATTCAGAACTTATGTACTGCATTCAAAAATTATCGCGTACGTGCCTACCAGTTCTGTGAAAGATATATTGGTACAGCCAGACAGTGATGGAAAAAGAGGGCGATGGCTCGCTAAAATCCAAGAATTTGATCTGGAAGTTAAACCAACTAAATTGATAAAAGGGCAAGGCCTGGCCAAACTCTTAGCGGAGTCAAATCTCAGAGCCCTTGATATCAATTGCCTGTAGGAAAGTGACGAAGACACATGCTTAAATGAACTGGATGAAGAAACAAATCCAAACCAGATCGAAGAAAAGTTCTTATCGTCAGACTAGTACAGAGACATAGTGTTTTACTTGCTGAACCTAAAATGCCCAAATGAGATATCACCGTCTAAATGCAGAACTTTAAAACTCCATGCAGTTAAGTATTGTATATCCGAAAGTCATCTATATTGGAAGGACCCGCTCGGGTTCTTGCTAGTCTGCTTAGTTGAATCAGAAACCCAGCGGGTTATAGATGAATTTCATAAGGGAGTCTGTGGGGGGCATCATGCATGGAGAGCTATAGCCTACAAGATCTTGAGGGCTGGGTACTACTGGCGGAAACTCTTTTCGGACGTCAATGCCAAGGTGCGTGCCTGCAACCCTTGTCAAATATTCACCGGTAAACAGAAGCTCCCTGCACTGCCCCTAGTTCCAGTCAAAGCTGAAGCCCCATTTCAACAATGGGGTCAAGACTTCATAGGGGAGATTAATCCCCATTCCAGTGCTACAAATTATTTTACTAAGTGGGTGGAAGCCATTCCAACCAAAACGGCAACAGACTCGGTGGTAATCGATTTCTTGGAAGACAATATTTTGTCAAGATTCGGTTGTCCCCGAAAGATATTTACCGACAATGCCCAGGCCTTTAAATCTATGGCTATGATCAGCTTCTGTCAGAGGCATAACATCGTTCTCGGCAATTCCACAACATATTACCCCCAGGGGAACGGAATGGTCGAATCATCTAACAAGAGCCTAGTGAACATAATCAAGAAAATATTGGATGAAAATAAAAGATCTTGGCATGTATACTTAAAATACGCATTTTGGGCAAACCGCATCAGCACTAAAAGATCTATCGGCATTTCGCCGTTTCAAATGGTCTATGGGACAGATGTTATTCTACCTATAAACCTAGCTCTACCAGTGATGAAGTTATGGCAGGATCAAAACGAAAAATCTGACTATCCCATTGAGTATAAAATAGTGGTGTACCAAACAAAAATAACAGTGCACTTAATACTACTATAGCCTCGAGTTTTTTAACATATAGCCAAAAATTGAACTTGTGCATTAGTCATACTACCACACACTAGTGCATCTTACTGTATGGTGCACCACGATAGGGTAAAATAAATAAAGAATGTTGGTGTGTTCTAGTTCTACATAATGCACCGATACGTCTTACTATAGTGCACACAACAATAGGGTAAAATAAATAAAAAAATTACCAAATCGAATTTCATTATCACATTTTTTTTTGTGCTTCTAGCCACTAGTACAAGCATCGATGCTCACACTCCTTCTATGACTACCCCATTTACAATGCTCTATAGTGTTGCTTCCTCTGTTCAAATTTTTTAATTTTGGAAAATAGTGCACATTTTCATTTTTCCTCTTTAGAGAAACCATGTATCCTCATGCAAGAAGAGACCAGGTAAATAGTTTGTTACCTCCTTATTTTCAATTTCATGGGATCAAAATTTTAAATTGGGCATATATTTGGCCTTTTTTACATTAAAAAAAAATCGCATGGTGCACTTCACATGTGTTGCTCTCCCTAGACTCAACTGTGCATCCTGTGAATTTACAGGAAGCACCGCTAGTAATGCATCTAAAAAATACACAATGCACCACTCAAAACTACACACTGAAATGGAAGGTGTGCATTATTGGTGCCTCTCATCTTAGAACCAACACTATCTTTGTAATAAACCCATCAATGTGTTCTAGAGAATCAACCGCACCAGTGCACCTCTACTTGGCCTCCCTCTTGATGAAATCGATCCTCTACCACTATCTTAGTGCTATGGATCTTATCTCCTCCTCCACATGCCACTCGACTTTCTCCAAGATATCATCCTCTTAATCCTTGTAGCCATAATA
>ML787590.1:462584-477664 GCA_009831015.1 Picea engelmannii | reverse complement strand
GATAGATTTGGTTGTAGATTCGATTATAGATCCAAAATAATAAGATATAATTGTTCTTGTGTGTAAATATTATTCTAGATTTGATTGTTGTCTTCAATGAATGTCTACATATTGCATGCAAGTTATTCATGATAATTATCATAGAAGTTTTTTTCCCATATATGCAACCATTACTCAAATATGAACATTACACTGAAGAAAGATTAAAATCATATGCTTAAAAGATTAAATCTGAACTAATTAATATTGATTAAGTGGTTGTAACAAGGTACTTCTATCTTTCAAAGTTATGCAATTGATAATTTCATCTTTCTTGAATGGTGTCAAGGTACAGTTTGACTCGATACTTTAGCAAACCATTTTACCTGATAAACTTATATGTTAACAAAAACCCCAACTCATCCAAATCTACTTATGTCTCTTGATCCCATCTTTTAAATTCCAAAGCAAATCCATGGTTTACCAAACCTTGTAAAAAGGGGTGATTTTTAAGCTGCATTAAGAGTGTGAACGCATCCTTGAGATCTTGCCTCATCAATCAATATGTAGGTTAGGATCAAAGTTTCAAAAACGCTCTAAAGGAACCATGGAAACTTTGTTTTCCTTCAAAATGGAGATGGTTCCTATCTCTCTTCTTTTCACGGCACAATTGGATTTTAGTTCCTTGTTCTTTTTTTGTTGTGGTTTGACATAGGATAACTTCATATATTTTGAATCTAATCATGCTCCATAAATTGAGTGATATTTTTCTAGGTATCCAATCAGGCAATAAGAGACTAGAAGGAGTAAACAAATCCCACTTCATTCTAGACTTTGTTTGCACCATTTTGACCTGTGCAACCTATGGACTCCTCTTTGCATTGATGCAACTTTCTGAACAAATTTGGGGGTGGGGGGATACTTTTTAAGACTAAAGAGAATAGAATTTATGAACTTTTAAAAGAAGAATCATGAGTCTTAACAATCACCTACATGATAGATCAAGTGTCTATGACATGCGTAAAAAAATTTGTGCTAAAAAAAAGCCTATTGCAACTGTGCTTTATTGAATTTGAATATATAGTTCAGCAAAATCCCTTCTTGAAAATTTTGTTTTTCTCACATTGTGGTTAATTCGATGGAGTCCTATACAATAGAAAAAATTGTGGCTCATATTTATAAATCTAATGTTATGACCCAAGGGGGGAATATAATAGGGTTAAATGTATATGATATGACCCCAAGGAGGGGGGGGGGGGCGGTTATATTGGGGCTAAATGTACATGTAATGTGTGTGTGTGTAATAGGGTAGACCTAATAGTAAGGGCCTCATGTGTAGGTGTGAATAGGTATATATAGAGATTATGTATTCATTATTGGAGATATGTGAATTGTAATGTATGAATGTATGTGAATATTTGGAAGAGATTCTCCTATTCTTTAAGGACTTATTGTGTAACTCATCTTTGTTATCTATATTGGAGCTATGTTCCATGCTCACATTGGTGTACATGGTGTGTACTTATGTTATGTCATACAATATTTTAAGCAATTGGTACATAACATCTCATCTTGTTAAGATGGGTTTATTTCAACATGTAAATTGACTTCTATGTGTTGGAAGGTGGACAATTAGTATAGCTTGTAGTAGAGATAATTTTAGGCCTCTTTAAAGCTTATATTTCTTATCATGTTCATTCTATTAACAGTGGGAAATTATTACAATTGGTCATTGTAACATCTCGCTCTGGCACACTGAGCGAACTTATTCTTTGAGGACACTTGCTCGCAAGTGATCCAGATTATTATGCTATTAAAACTTTTGATGTTGATTATGAGGCGTTATGGGTTGATGACATGTTGCTTTACCGCTTTGACATAGACAGGTGCTATTGACTCAGTTTTACTGAGTGTGCAGGATTATGGACCTAGAGGATGTCAAGGCATCGAAGGAACCCCTTGGACTCTGGATCGAGTCGGGGAGTGATACCATTGGGGTTTGATTGTTTTACTGTGGTATTAGTGCATCTGATTAGATGATATGATATGGATATGTTCTGACATGATTTGTTGATGATGCAGGCTGACGATAGCTTGCCGACCAAACTCACATATGGAGTAAAGGGGTCACACACAACTACCAGAGATGTTGAGGGAGAGGTGTGGACAATAGCCCTGCCACAGCCTACTAGCACTCCTGTCGTGACTCGAACTGTAGGTTAACGATTACCTAGTTCGAGAGGACCCACGATGCCGTGAGGGCAGACTGCGACAGTCGCTCACGATGATTCTAAGGGGCGTGCAATAAGGCAGGGGCCTTATTCCTTAGAGGCCCTTAGTCTCCCACAAGTTCACCTGGTGGAGTGTTGACTCCAGGGGTTATCGATGTCTACCAAATCAGTCAAGAGGCGAGTGGCACCCTTGGAGCACGTAGTGCGTCCTGAAGGGCACGTCGCGTAAAGGAACAGATGAGGCGAGTGGCACCCTTGGAGCACCTAGTGCATCCTGAAGGGCACGTCGCGTTGTTGATGATAGAGGGATGAACCTAGATGGCCCTAAGACAAATAACATGTTAAGTAATTTTAAAACAATTTCCCTAATTAAATGTCGCCCAGTACGAAATTTAAGGCCTAAGTCTAAATTACGCTAGTGGTAGACCCTTGTCTTCTCTAATAATAATAATAATAAATAAATAACTTAAATAATAATTTTGACCTTCGTTAAATCTTGTAACATGAAGGGAGTAACAAATTAAGTCATTCATAAAAATAAAATCTGTGGTAATAAATGTAAAAAGGGGAAATTAATTATTTTATCTTTTTGATAATTTAAAAAAAAAAAAACTAATTAAATGATAAAAGGGAAAAGGGGTTAAATTCCACACCTACCTTTTTGAGTTCTAAGTAAAAAGGGGAAAGAGGGAAAATAAAAAAAATAGGAAACTAGGGAAAAGAGGTAACATAAAAAGGGAAAAAGGGGAACTTAAGGGGGGAAAAATGGAAAGTCAACTTAGTAAAGAATCGACCATTAAGAGCTTTCTAATTTTAAACTGAATTAGCAACTTCATAATAGGGAAAGCCTTTAAAACCTGTAAGGGAATTTGGGGACACCTAGGAGTGATTCTAGGAGTAACTCTAGGTGGGTGAGGGATTTGAAATAATTAATTAATTAAAGAAATTAAATAATGGAGGAATGTAGGGGATGGGTGACACTTGTACGGAGAGGAATTTTTAGGAATTTATTTTTAAAACTTTAATTAAATGAGATTTTAGGAAAGAGAGGAAGTTTGAAATTCTATATAATGAAGGAAGGAGAAGGAGGAAGGATCATCTTTTGTTTGCGTAACGTTACACTGCAGAAATATCTACTTGATTGGTTTACTTGTGGGAGTTGGGATACCCAGCTCGGAGAGGAGTGGTAGCTCGGCCTTGCAAGGTGAGCTGGGAGTTAGATGAAACCTCTGGATAGTATGTGTGGCCCCTTTGTGGCTCGGGGGGCTAAGGGGGAAGAAGAGTACCCCTAGCATTGGCTGGGAGGTATCGGTGAAGTCTCGACGGTCAACGAGCGGGAGTTGCACGGAGCGCGTGGACGTCACTCAGAGCGGGCGAACAGGCAACGGTACGCTTTCTTCATTTGAATGGTAGAATGTTGTAGGTTTTATGATTGGGTCTGCATGTTGATTATGTAAGTAGATTGGATGTTTAGATTGATAGCTGAAATTTTCTTAACCTAGCTCTTTGGTTGTCGTCTCCTATGGCCTTGGTTTCCCACATGTCATGACTGCCCTGTGGTGTTGATTGTGACCTTGAGGTTGTTTAGTCTTTGTCCCTAGCTCGTCAGTCCTCGCCTGAGCAGTAAGCCAGGAGCATGATCTAGGGTCATCGCCTTAACGTTAAAAGACCTATGGATCTCAACGCCCTGCTTTTTTGTGTGAGGATGATGAAGCGAAGGCGAACCTTTTAGCCGTCTACCTCTATGGATGTCATTTCCTGATTGTTTGACTTGTGTCCTTCAATACGGCCTTGGTGTTTGGATTATCTTGCTTCCTTGTTGTTTATTTTCTATGCCTCGACTGATAGAACCCCTGTGATCCTCTCGATGAGTTATCCTTAGGGCCCTGGCATTCTCTTACTGTTGTCAGCATTTTTATATTGGTATTATGAGATGAAAAATATTTAACTTCAATCTGTGTTTGGTTCTTGTTGTATTGACTGGTTTTTATTACTTCGGAGATTATAATTGTGTAACGGATGTAAAAATATTAACTCTGTTGTTGTAATTCAGTAATGGATGAAAAAGAAAAATTGTTTATGACTTCGGCAATTGCGATATGTGATCGTTGTAAAATATTGACCTTGAGTTTTGTTTAATGATGGAGAATCCAACCTTGCGTCCTCATCACATAAATGGTGAAATTTAACTGTGTGAATATCATGTAAAGGCGAATTCGTTTGTTGTCCGTTCTTCATTGATAATGGCCAATCTAGCCTTGCGTTCCTCTTACTATTCTCTGCGATTTTATTTTGGCTTTCCTGGGCATTGATACCCTGTATTATTTCACCGACTGTGCAAGGCGATTTTACATTTCTGATATTAAACATTTTATAAACTTCATCTGCCCTACCACTTTAACACCTCAGAAATTTTACTAAGGTAGTGTTTATGCATATCAGTGTCGACCATTTATCCCTTGGGTATAGTTTGAGTTTTTTTTTCCTGAGCGAATTTATTTTTTTTACTTGAGCGACTTCATCTTGGAGCGATTTTACCTGTGCAACTTCCTGTGTGAGTGTATTTGAGGAAAATCTAACAGCTAGCCTGCAATTGCTGAGAAAGGGCACAACGAATCTGTTCTCATTATTACTACCAGCGAGATAATTACCTTCTTACGAGTATTGCACAACAACTATATATTACACTCCCTGTTACCTTATCCATTTTATACCTATGATTATTCTTGGGGAGATTTTATACCTGGGCACATCGCTGGATTAATGCCACCTCTCGAATCGGTTTTGTTATGACTTTCACCTCTGCGAACTGTATAAATTTGTTGTTTATTCCTTTACCTCTGCAAATTCGTGTGTATATAACGGCTGCATGGTCATTCCCCTGAAAATCGTGTTATGTAACAGCTGTGTAGTAATAGTGTATGTAACGGTTGCATGGTCATTCCCCTGAAAATCATGTTATGTAACAACTGTTATGTAATAGTGTTATGTAACAACTGTGTGGTCATTCCCCTGATTATTACCAATTATGAGCATCACAATTATGATGGATCGCTCACTTTTTAAATTTTACAAATCTTATTCCCTTTTGAAATGTCAATCTCGAAATGATAAAGGGTGTGGTTATTTGATTTTTGTGCAAGTTGTTGAAGATTCTAGAGATGAGATTAGATCAATCAAGTTATTCGCACAACAAAGGATAGACAACGATTAAATAAGTATTTACTTATATCTTCCTTGTTACATTTCAAGTCATGAACATGAACCCTAGGGAAGGATAAGTAGTGGTCTATCCCTCCATTTATCAATGAGCTCGGCTCACCCATTGAAGTTTATGTTTTAAAAAAAATAAGATATTGTATTAGCATGCCTTGAAAGTGTGGGAAGAGAATGACTAAGGTTGATACACTGCTCAACAATAGGAAGATAGCATTAAATGGCTTTAAACTTTGCATTAAAATGGAATTCATTTTGACCACAACTTCTTATATAATGTAGACAACAATTGCAATTTAATCGCCAACAAATTTTATTTATGATGACAGCATGATGTAATTAATCTTGCCGAAAGTGTTATAACCTGTGATATAAGGAGGTTGATTACTAGTGTCACTTTAATAACGAGATACCTTGATATAGTTAACACCATTGTATACAGTTAATGTGTTAAATTAGATTAGTCAATTGATTGTAACATTGGACAATAGTATTTTGCTAAATGGATTGCATTTAATGACTATTCAATTAATGGCTAATTTATAACCTAGACAAGCTAGTTAGAATATAATCGATGTTAATTATATTTTAACCAAGTCGAAGTTCAGACTTGCTTATTGATGTCTATTTAATGTTGATTTAGATTGCACCTAAATGACAAATTATAAATCAGAACTACTCATGATTGTTTTAAGGTTAAAGTTAGATTGTACAACAACAACGATCGTATCCTAGACTCACTAAGTTGAGTCGTAATTCATGATTAAGTTCGGTTGGTAACTTGCTGGCTAATGGAGGTTAGACTAGTAACTCGATCTGTACTTAACGTCGTTATTAAACGTCAGATAACGACCCTTTAAACCTTAATTAATGGTTGTTTAATATTAATTAATGTTTGCACATAGTTTTGTGAACGTTCAATGTGATTGGTTTTGCTTACTATAAGGGTTCTAGTTACTTGTGTAATTAATTCAGGAGCACTGGGTCGTTGGGATGATTGTCCTTAGCTTAATAGTCTTGGTCTACTTGTGTCGGGCGGGATGTAGACACCTCCTTGTTCCTTAGAACAGTCGCCAGCCCTGAGACCTTAAATGGTCAAAATCAATGGGAACCTGGGCTTGAGCGTTGCTTATGTGTCCTGGAGGTCCTAACCATTGTAGGGTAGGACGGGCGGGTAGTCATTCTTATTCTTGTAGGTTGAATGTCATACATTTCTTCCAGGTGATTGATGTGTTTCTATGTTTCGTCGTCATGTTGTTATTGCGTGAGTTGTTTGCGCCTTGTTCATCGTCGTGTTGCGACGCAGAGTATAATGTCTTTATTACCCTTGTACACACGCACACACAAAAAAAAATGCACTTGTTATGAGAGGTTTGTTGTCGTAACTAAACTGGAGGTTTGTTCCATATGGTATTAGAGCGAGGTTCAACCCGCGACTTGGGATCGCTACGACTTTTGTTGATATGATTGATTATATTGTTGTTGATCGAGTTGACTTGTGTGCGTGCAGGTAATCATGGTTAGAGGATGCCGCAGAGGCAGACGACGGGGTGCTAGGGGAGGAGGTGCAACGCCTCCAGTAGCATCCACGCCTGAGGGGTCTAACCCATAGGGAGATGAGCAGGTTCTCGGACAGGAGCAGATAGTAGTTGGTGATGTAGTCGGAATGATGAGATATTTTCAGCGCATGTCCGAGGCTTTGATCAGTCGTTTGGACAGAGATGAGGCCAGGGCATCGGCACCCGCTGAGGTTCCACCGCGCGCTCTAGTCAGTACTGGTAGCATTCACCGTGAACTCGAGAAGGTCAAATTTTCTGAGTTCTTTGGTGCCCCGAATGACGCAACCGTCGAGGCATGGTTGGAGAACATGGCGATGTGCTTCGCACTTCGCGATTATACCTCCAATATGAAGGTCCGCATGGCGGTCTTTCAACTGAAGGGGAGTGCTCTTCTATGGTGGAAGACGCTCCTACCGCAGTTGAACATGGTCGTCGAAGACGTGTCATGGGAACTATTCGAGGAACTGTTCAGAGAGAGGTACCTTTCAGAGGAATTCATTAAGCGTCAGCTCAATGAGTTCAACGCCTTACGACAGGGAGGTCGTATGGTGCCCGAGTACGAGGCCCGTTTTATGGAGCTGCTTTGGTATGCTCCGCACCTTAACACTAAGAAACTTAAGGTCAATAGGTTTGTGTTCAACCTTAACGGCAGCATACGTGCAAAAGTCAGGATTTTGATGCCTCAAACCTTGCATGATGTCGTCCAGAAGGCCCTCATAGCAGAGGAGGAGCTTATCAGCAGGGGTCAGACCAAGCCTCCAGTGAGATTAGCAGGGCAGATGTCATATAGAGCACAGCAGCATCAGACACCAGCCAGACATAAGCCGGGATATCGTGGCTTCCAAAGGGGATCCACTTTCACTACACCACCACGACCGGCGCCTCAGCAACGGACACCTTATCGGGGACCACAGCATCGGCAGCAGCGTCGGCCACCGCAGTAGAAGTTTAGGCCTATTCAGTAGAACATACAAGGATTTCAGGCCG
Organism: Picea engelmannii; assembly: GCA_009831015.1. NCBI lineage: Eukaryota > Viridiplantae > Streptophyta > Pinopsida > Pinales > Pinaceae > Picea > Picea engelmannii. The sequence goes on along the minus strand of ML787590.1, from coordinate 469,692 downwards.
GTGGGCCGTCATCTTAAACCGTTTTCTCTTAGACTAATAGAGAGAGTTATATTCCCACTCGGGTTGATCCAATTTGATTTACCATTACTTCAACAACCTCCAAAAAGAAAATCTGCATCAATTCTCAAATGTCCCACCATACTCACCATACTTATCGGTTCTATTGTTTACATGATCTTTCATAACTGGAAATCTACATCAATTCTCAAATATCCCACCATACTAATCGGTCCATTGTTTACATGGTCTTTCCTAAACTAGTTTAGGAGATATTTCATCTTTCTAGGAAGGCAATTCTTTTTACGATCGATGATTGGGTAAGAATTTGTATATTTTATGTTACTCTTCCCATTAAAAAAATCCGTTTATAAATGTGTAGGTGGTGTTTCATAAATGGGTCAACAAGATGTAATTCTATCCTTTTATCGGGACGACTTTTTATATTCAATTGTAATCACTTAATATGATATTGGTCGCATGGAATAAATTGCCCAAAAAAGGAAAAATGAAATGAAAGATATGTACAAGTATAGAAAATGCCTTGGTATATGCTCTTGTCAGGGTGGGAATTCATTGTATTATTTTATTTCCACTTATCATCACAACTCCAATATCAGGATAGGAATTCTTTGCCTCCTGCTGGCCTTGGACTGATATCCACGATTCTCTTTTAAATTGTATGAGTTGAAGCTGCAACACTGCAATATCTGGGAGGAATTTAAAGCTTGTATGTGTGAAAAAGTGTTTTTTAATGTCTTTTATTTATGGTTAGCAAAAAGTATGTAATGTTATGGTTAGTAAAAAGTATGTAATGTTTTAAAATGAGTAAAGATAATATAATTTCAAAGTTTGAAATATGATATGGAATTTTATTTTTAATAAAATAAGTATTTTAAAGTTTATAATGAAGTAAGTTATATGAGATTTATGCTTTTATAAGTTTTAATATAGAAAGAATTCTTTGATAAGGTTTTGTTTTGGTAAATTTTTATATGAAAGTAAATTGTTTCTAATTGTTATTGATTTTTTTAGTTGTAAAATAATTTAAATAGTCTTATATATTTTTGGTTAAAATAATTGCAAGTAAAAAGGGTTAAAATCGACGTGGTGAAATACAAATTGTGCATAAAATAAAGCATGTTTACATACATTAGAGTTACTATCCGGAGAAAAGTCAAATTTGAAAAAATATAGAAAGCCAAGTAAAGAGAGTAAGGCATAATTGTTTATAGTAAACACTTCACTTGATGAAAATGTTGTAATTTGACCAAGGATACAAGTATATACTAATATTAAAATAAATATATTATTATGATTAGAATGATTTACATTTTTAGAATGTCAATATTGTTTGGAAAAGATAATGATAAAAAAATATTTATATATATCGTATAAAAAAATTTATAAGTCTTATATATATAATACAATTAAATTCACTTTATGATATGATAAAATTATAAAGAGTTTGAGTTATATATATATATATATATATAATTAATTTTGGATATTAAAGGAGATTTAATAAGAACAGAAGGAAAAATGTAACTAATGATTCCTAAAAAAAAATGTTTTATTTTAGTAGTTTGGACTTCATTATCAAATTTCACTTTAATTTATACATGATTTGTTTTCTTTGATTTCAAATTGATTTATCGTTGCATTGTGTCTTTGATATGATAGTTTTAAAATTTGGGTCGACATAGTAGACATCCACTCTTAAAACATTATCAAGAGAAGAGAAAGTTAAATGAAAGTGACAACCTCACAGTAATGATGCAATGTCAATTTAGTGTTGATATGAATGATGGATTCAAATATAAGATGGATTCAAGGTGAAATATGAGTAGTGTAAGGCATAATGAAATGGATATTTATTGATTTTACTTTGAGGACGCCACCTCTCAAGGGGGGAATAAAGGTAACACAATGAACTTATCAACTTGAGAAATAGTAGTACAATTCCATGAAAGTACATATCAAATGAAGTCAAAACTAGAAGCAATGTGTATGCAACTAGCCTGGAAGGATAGTAAACCTATTATTAGAATGAGAAGACGAAAAAATAAGTACAAAGAGACAAGGATTTGAATAAATGAATGGAAGTTTCTAAGTTTGATCCCCAATGACAGTGGTATATATCTAATAAAGTTACCTTATGAAAGAAGGTCAGAGTATGAACTTGCAAATTTTTTAATGATGTAATTGATTGTAGTCTGTTGGAGTTACTTCACACACACCTAGGATTTCTTTTTCCTAAGGTTTTTCCTTGTTTATTAGTCATAATTAGTCATTATCCAGTCTCTTATATTTTAGGGGAGAATATTCTACCTAGAGAATATTCTCTTTCAGTTGACACTTCAGTTTGACTAGTTGAGTTGAGTTTAGATGTTGCATTGGTTTTGTCACCATGCAACATTGGGATCATCGCCATGTTAATTCGACCTTACCTTGGTATCATCACCATACTGGCGCATTACCCTTGATTCCATGAGTTAACTCCTCACTGCTCTATGTTTAGTGAGTTAATTGAAGACTAGTTGACTAGTTAACTCAACTAGGTGGCAATTCACTCCTGTAATTGCCTAAGAGACTAAACTAGGCGGCAGTTCACTCCTGTAACTGTTGGTGTGTGTCCAGATCACTCTAGACCACCACTATGGTGCATTGGTTCTCCTCCAGTGCGCATTCATTGATTTATACACAGTACATCATGTGTAAATTATTCATTATTCATAACGGTTAATGAGAATTCTTTCATTCTTTCTCTCCTTCTTCTTTCTCAAATTCTCTCTGCAAATGTGTGTATTATTGTTTAGCTAGATCTATTATGTGTAGGTTCAACACATTTACATGGTATCAAAGCCGATGAACTGCTAAGCAAAAGATACACCAAAAAATTTTGCAGGTACAAAAGATTGAAGACAACGGAAAGATGGATTTCCAAAAAGAATTCATTCTTACACCTTACAACTATTTTGCATGGAAGGAGAAAATATCCATACATATCCGAACCAGAGGGTTGTACAGGTTAACCTTGAATACAGATACAGAACCGACATCAGCCATAGAAAAATCCAAGTATTTAAATTGCATGGATGAGGCACTTGGAACAATTTGCAGTCTTATTTCTCTCGATCTCCTTTTTCATATATCTTCATGTAAGAATCCCAATGAAGCCTGGACCACCTTGGAAGGGCTCTTTGGAAAAAAGGATGAGATGAGGGGACACGTGCTGGAGGTGGAGATGCTCACATTGGATTAAAAAAGCTTCAACAATATCCAAGATTTCTTTACAAAATTCAAGGATTTATTGTCGCAACTCAAAGCTTGCGGGGTTGATAAATCGAAGGAGGAGAAACAAATGGTTCTCACCATTCTCTCTAATCTTGGTCCTGAATTCTCTGTATTCGTATATACATTCCATACTGTTATATTTGCCTCTGGAGCCACCTGGAAGATGCCTTCTCTTGAAGACTTTATCGAATCCCTGACACAAGAGAAAATTAAGCTCATCAACATGGGCACAATCAAAGGCCCAAGGGCACATGCACTCACTGTGCATGATGGAAGCCACAACTAGCAGAAATCTAAAGATAAAGATAAACGAAAAGCTCATGCACATCCGAAGAAGGAAGGGTACACAAAACCCTTCACCAATGCCTATATGGATCCAAAGGGGAAAAGGGACGAAAAGGGGAGAAATGCACGTACTGTCACAAAGGATTCCATTCAAAATCCACATGCATGCAAAAACAAATAGATATGAAGTCTCAAATACTTCAGCAAAACAACCTTGGAGATTGCATCCCCGAGGGTGCCATGAAGAAGAAGCCAGAAGATCTGAATTCCAAGAAAGGCAATTCTAGCCATGCCTTAATTGCCATCAACTCCTCTCCCGATGCTCAGATCGTTGACTCAGAAGCATCACATCACATGGTTGCTTCAAAAGCAGTATATTCTTCTTTGGATTCATGCAAAGGTCCTACTATTTTGATGGTGGACAACTCTTATGTCGAAGTCACCGACAATGGAAGGATTGAACTCACCAACGGAAGCTTCGAGAATGTGTTGCACTTTCCCAAACGTTATGTCAACCTTCTCTCCGTGTATCAGATGACGAATTCTGACACTGGAAAGAAAGTAATATTCACTCCAAATTTTGTGGACATCTACGACATGCAAACCAACTCCAAGGTTGATATCGGTGAGGTAAATAATCAGTCTAGATTGTATACATTTTATGAATTCATTGAACCTAATTCTGATTTACTGCTTACTCATGATGATGAAAGTAGTAGGATATGGCATGAAAGGTTTGGAAATTTGAATTTCAGATACATACAACAGCTTAGCAAGCACAGATTGGTTGATGGTTTACCAGACATCCATTTCTCCAAGGGAGTATGTGAGGGATGTGTTCTCAGAAAACACCCTCAAGAGAAATTCGACAAAGGAAAGTCTCAGAGAGCTTCTGCACCTTTAGATCAGATCCATAGTGACCTTATGGGTCCTTTTCCATATCCATCCATCAACAAAGTGAGGTTTGTTCTCATTTTTGTTGATGATTTCTCACATTTTACTTGGATATACTTTCTCAGGCAAAAATATGAGGTCTTTCAACACCTCAAAGATTTCAAAGCCTTGGTTGAGACACAGTCCGGAAAGAAGATCAAAGTCCTCCAAATTGAGAACGGGGGAGAGTATGTGAATCATGAGATCCAAAATATTTTCCATGAGGCATGGATTCAGTTGTAGCATACAGTTCCCTATACTCCGCAGCAAAACGAAGTTGTTGAGCAGAAAAACAGATCTCTAAAGGAGATGGAATCTTGCATGCTGCATGAAAAGTCACTACCACAGAGACTATGGGCCAAAGCACTTAATTGTGCAACATACATCCAAAACAGATCTCCCCATAGATCTTTCAAGAATAAGACCCCCCATGAGGCTTGGAGCATACTCAAACCGGACGTGACCCACGTTCGCATTTTTGGTTCACGTGCATGGGCCTGGATTCCCTCTAAAAAGAGGAAGACACTTGATCCACAGAGCACTGAGTGCATTTTTGTTGGATACCCTAACGATGTGAAGGGATATAGACTTATTGACCTTTTCTCAGACCGGCTCATCATTGAGCGAAGTGTCCAATTCGAGGAAAGTGCCTCGCATGCACCTCAGCGATCGCATGCAGACAACTTCATTCTTCCACCTGTCCGAGATGATGAGAATGCACATGATGACTCTTCTTCAGAAGAGAGTTCTGATTCCGAGGAATCAGATGATTCAGATTCAGATTCAGTACAGTCAGATGTAGAGTCAGAGCATCCAGATGTAGTTGCAGAGCCAGAGTAGAGGCCCAAGTGGGCACAGACTACTCTTCAGAATGCAGGGGATCTCGTCGGTGATCCAGCTGACACTAGGAGGACTCGATCTGATTTCGAGGAGCCTCATGTTGCACTCACTGCCACTGAACCATTGCCCTCCGGGCATCTTTTCTTGGTTCAGTCTTCATATCCACAGTCTTATGGCGAGGCTGCTAGAAATCCCTTTTGGGAATCTGCCATGCAGGAGGAGTAAAACTCCCTCCTCGAGAACCAGACTTGGGATTTGGTTCCCCTTCCTTATGCGAGGAAACTTTTCAGATGCAGATGGGTCTACAAGACCAAGAGCGCAGCGGATGGACGGATTAGTAGATACAAAGCCAGGCTTATCGCCGAAGGATTTCAACAGGTTCATGGTATTGACTATGATGATACCTGCACTCCAGTAGCAAAGATGGATTCCATACGATTGACACTTGCCATTGCGGCAACCAAGGGATGGGAAGTCCATAATATGGACATGAAGAATGCATATCTTCACAGTGACCTCTCTGAGGAGATCTACATGGAGCAGCCCCAGGGATTTATGCATGACTCACCTTTGGTCTTTCGACTGAAGAAGTCCTTTTATGGCCTCAAGCACGCTCCGATAGCATGGTATTCCAAGATGGACTCCTACCTGTTGTCATAGAAATTTGTACATTGTAAATCAGACCCGAATGTCTACATGCTCAGGACGGATGATTCACTTCTACTTTTAGCTATGTACGTTGATAATTTGTTGATCACCGGTTGCTCGACTTCAGCGACTGCTACAATCAAGAGGATTCTACATGACAGGTTTTTGATGACGGACATGGGTCCACTACACTTCTTCCTTGGACTCGAGATCAGTCAAGATGCATCAGGCATCAAACTGTCTCAGGCCAAGTATGCACGAGATCTCCTTGAGAGATTTCACATGACAGACTGCAAGTCTGCTCTGACTCCTTTCCTATCAGGAGTCAAACTTGAGGATGGCGGGGAGACTCCACTGGTTGACAACACACTGTACAGACGGCTAGTGGGGAGCTTGTTATATCTCACACACTCCAGACCAGACCTCTCCTATGCAGTTGGCGCAGTTTCCAAGTCCATGCAAGAGTCACATGAGCTACATTGGAAGGCTACAAAGTGTATTCTTCGATACGTACAGGGAACCATCACCTTTGGGATTCATTATGAAACAGACTCTACATTAGATCTCATCAGATTTACTGATTCTGACTGGTTTGGCGATAGCACCGATCGCAAGTCCACATCTGGTTACTCACTCAGTCTTGGTTCTGGGCCCATCTGAGTGAGTAACCGGATGTGGACAGAGTACATAGGGGTAGTTAACATAACCATTCATGCTATGTGGCTACAAAATTTTCTCACTGAGTTGGGCATTTAGTTTCATTGGTCGATCGTCGTCTGGTGTGACAACCAAAGCACTCTGAAGTTCTGCGGAGATCCAGTTCAGAGGCAGCGGACGAATCACATCAAGATCCACATGCACTACATCCAGGACTTGGTACACGATGGGATCATCAAATTACATTTATATCCTTCAACATAACAAATGGCAGACATCTTCACCAAGACCTTCACTGAGCAGAAGTTTCATTCTCTGCGAAGTCGTCTTGGAGTGAAGGACACAGTTGCCTAGCAACTGTAGTTCTTCTTTTTATATACATTGTACCTTGAGGGGGGGGGGGTTCCCATGAGGTTTTCCCTCTTTCCTCACTTTATTTTCAATGTAACTT
>ML787590.1:444912-461835 GCA_009831015.1 Picea engelmannii | reverse complement strand
TTGGAAGGATTAGATGAACATAAAAGAGTAATAGATAGATGTGTAAGGTGAGTGAGTGGAAGTTTCACAAATGAGGATAAGAAATCAACAACAGCAATAACCTATCATAGAACATGATGGAAGATTTTGAGATTTAGGGAATAATCATGATTAAATAACTTATCACTCTTCAGATATCTTGTGAATGTGGAAAATAGTTGTGGAATCATCGAAGTATTTCCATATAAGAACATGATAAGGATCATTATAAGGTCTAAATAAGGACGAGGCATGTCAAGAAGAAAATACTTTCAATCAACCAATGAAGTTAAATGATCGTGATAATAATGAAAGTCATTTTAAGAAACTGTAGAAATTATGGTGACATTATATTGTTGAGGTAATAAACCCATGAGTGCATATAGGATGGGAACAAAGAAAACAAAATAGAAATGGTGAATGGTAACAAAGAAGACAAACAAAAATGGTGAAAATTTTGCAAGAAACGTCTTATCATAATGGCAATATTCTCCTAGCTAGTCAATTATTAGTGATAGTTAAGCTAAGTGGTTAAATTGAATAACAAAACTATGGTATTGGTAGGATTGGAGTAGAATTAAAGCTCATATAACTCCTTTAAGGTGTATAACTAATGGATAACAGTGAAGTACTCTCTCTAGTGGAAATCTCTCTTAATTATATTGATGAGTGGATTGAATAACATGAATAATTATTAAAGATGATTGGTAAAGGTCATAGTGATGACCCATATAATTTTAAATTGTCAAGATAGGAAGGGGTGACAAGTGATAGATTGGGAAAAGGGTTAAATATTTAGATGTTCAAAGTATAACAATTGTCTACTTCTTGATTTGTAGATCTTCAAAGGAAAATGAAATAGACCATGTGATAAATTGAGTCTTAGAGATTGATGAGTAAGCATTTATCATGAAGAGTAAGACGTTAGTATGACAATTACTGGTTGTGTATGTGGATTAGGTGAGCTAATTCTTCCAAGAGTGAACAATGTTAACTTAAACAATGATGAGCTAGTATTTGCATGTTATTAGGTATAACGGTCCTTGAATGAATAAACAGAAGATGTAAAGTGACGTAAGAACATTGGATAATGATCAAAAGATATACAAAGTCGATAATTTTATTTTTTATGATTTAAGGCATGCTAGTAAGGCCAACAATATTTTAGTGTTGAAATTCACTTAGTTTCACTATGAGGGAAAATAATACATGACTAGAGATTATGGCTCTAGATGATGGGGTCTATGTGAAAGTTGATAGTGTATTTAGAACAAGAATATATATGAAAACTTTAGCACACTGATATGGTGACTGTACATATCCAACAAATTGTTAATCTTCTTGTTGAAAAAATAGGAAATGATAATCAAGAAATGATTGGTATTCAGATGATCACATGGCACTCAAAGTATTGATAATCCTTTGTGGAGTTAGCTTGGGTTGACAAACCTAAACCAAGTAGATCCATGTAGGAGGGATGTTTTGATGATATTTTTTGCATTAGATATAAAAGATTATGTTCACTATTTATTTATGTAAGCTAATAAATTTGATTTTGCTAATGAATCATGATAAGAACACTCATAATGTTTTATTTCTCTACAATGATGTGATATGTGTTGAGATGATTATCATATTCATGGCATTTTGTTAATATGTGGTTCCATTTATTACATTAATGTAATGATATATCTTTGATAAAGATATGTTGAGGTTATGGTTTTATGATAGTATTTCATGATGTGATGGCATGTGGTAATTGCATTAAGTTTTTATGATAAAATGTTTCATGATGACATGCAAGAGTTAACATGTGGATTATTTTATATGAAATGTTGATATTATGATTATAAATAATGCATTGGTTGCATGTTGTGAGGTGGTGATTGACAGGAAATCTAGTAGCGAGTTGAGAGGGTCAGTTTATTTGATGATCTCGTGGAAGCCTATACCTACAAAGGATAATATTTTCAAAGTAACACCTTATGAGCTAGGATCAAACACAATCAACCAACCTATGCCAATGGTTATTTTGCCTTGTATAATTATCGATGGGAATGAGACCATCTTGAGAAGACTAGAGTGCATGATATTGGAGTTGTGATGTCGAAGTCCAGGAGAAGGGTTGGAGTAGTACTCACCAGTGGTGTTATGGGATTGGACTTTGATGCTTGGGGTTGGGTACCTCGTAGGAGTTGTGGAAGAAGTTGAGGTCAACGTTTTGAGATTCCTGAGCTACGTGAGTACCATACTGGATGTCTACTTGAGTAGATGAGGTCTTAAGCCTTGGGGTTCCAATTAGACTGATAAGCTTTAAGCATAATTCCAAAAGTCGAGAAGAAAAGCTAGAGAGTACTCGCATTTCCCCGGTGTTTTAATGTAGACTTTCAACTCCTATTGTAGTCACTTGGGTGGCCCTTATACTAGTTGCAACAAAGGGTGTTGTGGAAGATACAAGGAGAAAATAAAAACCTATAAGTAACATAATTAAAGTTAACTTTGGGGCGAAGCTCCTTCAAGGGGGGGCAAAGTTCCTTGAAGGGAGTATGTAATGCCTCGTAATTTCAATTAAAATAATAAATAATAAATCAATGGTATTAAATAATAAATTGAAGTAAAAAGAATAACAATAAATAAATAAGAAATTATAATAAAAGAAAAAAAAATACTAAAAAAAGATCAAAGGAAAGTTAAATTTAAAAAATGTTAAAATTGCATGATGACAAGTGGAACATGGAGTTTATTTGCATGGATGGACAAAACGAACTCTATATAATGAAAGTGGAGAAGAAAGTTTACATCTTTTTCTTGGACAATTAATGGAAAGGCTTGGAAGCTGGGATATGTAGTTGATTGAGGGCTCTGGGGCTCTCAGTCATGATGATTGAGAGGTTGGTTGGGAGGAGAGTCGTACCCCACACTATGTTGCAACATGCTCGATCAAAGATTGATGCACACCGATTTGACATTCATAGCATTGTAAGTAAGTTGATTTCTTCAACTCTCGAGGAAGTTTCTCACCACCAACACCTTTTGAATTACGTAATGAGGATTAATGTATCTTTATTTTTGTCACTTAATGGTTGCAAATTCCTATGTTTATTTATGCATTTAGATATATTATAATTTAAGCCATTACATCGATGGGTTGTAATATTGTAGCATCTTTAACATCATATTGTCCTAAAGGTGAATAGTCAATAAAAGGTTTGAAACATTAACCAGAAATCGATCTCATCACAAAAACTGTAGAAGAACATGAAACCACTGAATAAACATGCCCAAGTGATTTATCCTATAGCCTAGGTTTTCACTATACATGAATGTGTATTATTGTGAATTGGTTATTATCTTCTTGTGATGGGTACAATTCTAATCATAGTAAATATATAATCTTCTTGTTAATTCCTCACTTGACCATGGATAGTGAACATTAATTAGGTTAATTGATTTTTATCAATTAGTAATGTGAATGGGCAATGTTATTGGCTATATTTTATATATAGCATTGCTTATGTTAGTGTTCTTTTTATCAAAGAACTCAAATATTATGGGACATTATATTAATGCTATTGTTTTATTTATGACTTAATGCTAATGTTTATTTCTGTTAATGAAAATATTGTTGAATATTTCTACGTTTCTTGTTTATGTAAATGGAGATATATATACATTTATTTTCATTTTGGACATTTTATGTTTAACATCAACCAAGCCACCTAACTTTACATAGGATTCTAATTTTCATGGTTAGATACATTGCATTCAGTTTTGTGTTTATGTAAATGGAGATATATATACATTTATTTTCATTTTGGACATTTTATGTTTAACATCAACCAAGCCACCTAACTCTACATAGGATTCTAATTTTCATGGTTAGATACATTGCATTCAATATCTTACATTATCTTGCATTTTGCATGTGCATACTCACATTGGCATTATCATCTTTAAAATAATATACTTGTATTTTTTACTTACAAATTTGTGTTATCATGGTTATATGTTTTATATATACATACTTCACCAAGAATAGAATAAATGTATACATGTTTGTAAATATTCTTGAGTTTCTTATTTATATTTTATTTATTTACATGTGTTTGATTCTTATATTTTTTTAAGAAAAAAATCAATTATTGTTATTAATTTTACTTTTCATTATTCAAATTGTAATTTCAAGAAAGTATTTTAGATGTTAACTTTTCATATATTTTATAGTTGTTTTTGTTATGTTTATTTCACTTTGTATTAATCAGCTAAATCTAGTAATTAGAAAACTTGAATATATTGACATAGGTAATCATCATTTCATTAAATTAAACTACTTTTATTGTGTTTTTTTCCTCTTTTCTAATGTTTTTTTATAGATGTGCTTTGATTAAGCAATGGTAATATGAGGGTCATTTCTATTCCATTAAAACCACCCAAGGCTTGCACCTAGTGTTGTTCTCACCCACTTGAAAGGTTTTGAACCTAAGTCTCAATGTAATACAAGTTCAATCACCTTGCAACTTGTTGTTAGATCACACATCTACATATGCTTCTTATTTATTATTCCGTTACATTTTCATTAGCGAGTAGTATATTTTTATATCAATTTAGTTGACATCGGGTATCATTAGCATTAAAGGCTTTGTGGGACCCCACCAAAGAAGCACCCTTGCTAACTAAACTTGCATGTTCAAACCAGGGAGTACACAAAATAAGATGGTGTTCCCCCATTAGGGTCTCTAAGTTTATACTACACTTTCAACCGCTTCCCCATGCCCCAACCATCTAGCCTTTGGTTGAATACCTCTTTTAAATATAAGTTGGTCACAATGGTTGTCCAAATCTTTCACTTTTTTATTGTTGTTTCCTTAGAGATAAATCCTTAGGTCTAACTTTTAAAAATCTTGTTGGTAGAATTTGTTTGACCTAGCAAAATTTGTCAACGACAACTGCATCTTTAGCTTAGAGAAATTGGAGCACTTGTAAGTTTATTCATTTTCCAAAAGGAACCAAGTTGGCATCAACAAAGGCAAGTCATTGGGCCATTTTCCATTGAGCCTCTAGATGCAAGTCGTTGGGCCTCCAAAGGCCATGTGTCCATCTCTCATGCTCTGGAGTGTCGTGTCATACATCTTCCTTATTCAAACCACATCACCTCTCTTTCGGAACCATCAAGCCCGTCATGTGGGATATGGGGTCCATCCTTGGGGTTTTCAACCCCCCATGAAGGTCAAAATGGCATAGTTCCTGCATGGAATAGCTTACACCTGGCAAGGTCCTTCAAAGACAAACAAGTACGCTCTCCAAGGGTCCATAAGTCACGTGTATCATGCCAAGACACATTTAATAAAAGAACCACCCAAAATTGTGCATCAAATCCCCCCTTTTCAAACTAAACAAATGCTCAAAGACCTTATACAACTTGCCAAATTTATGTATGGGAGGCTTATCATGGTGCTCTATTGGGTAAGTCAATACCCAAGTTAAGGAGTGTTTCCCAAGAAGACCCTCTCTAAGTCATGTAGTGAATATGAGGTGGATGGGGATATGACTTTTGGGCATGGGGTTCTTGACATATCAAGGGCTCATATTGTCTCATTTATGGGTGCCTTTGTGGAGGGTGTGTTGCATATTCGTTTACAATGCAACATTTTTCCAAGCCCTTTTATTGTCCTTAATTTATTATGGTCCAAAACATTGAGTGATATTTGCAATGGAAAGTAACGAGCACTGCAATGCCACTTGAGGCTAAGAACAGATTGAGTGTCATGTGCAAGGAAAGTAAAAGACACCGCAAATGCATTCCCTTACCAAGCGAGACATTTATTAATTGTGTTTTATTTTTTAAAAGGTCCTTCATTTTTTTATGGAGAAGCGTTTCATTGCTCTCGGGACCTTAGGGAAAGCACTAGAGGATAATTTATGGAATTTATCTTTTGTCAGCTACAACACCTTTGGGCCTTTAACCCCTTCTTCCTATAGAATGAGGTACAAGCCCCTCTTGGGGTCAATAAGCCCGAAAACCCAAAAGATGAGGAAACTGAGGGGGAAGAAGTGTGTAAAATGGTAAGTATGAGTGGGAATGGTACAATGACCCTTCTAGGAGACCCCCCAGTAGAAATCGTTTTCCCAATGGTGACCCACTTACTAGGAAAACATGTCAACCACCAAGGTGAAATGAGGCAAAAGGTATAATTTCCAAGCAAACGTATTTCATAATCAAGAAATGACTCTTTCCAACATTCTCAAATGCTTCAATTATTAAAATGACACTTACCACGAGACCCGACTTATTACCTCATGAAGCAAGACCTGATGTCCTCTGTGGGCCACGCTGGTGTGGTGGACATTGTTGTTGTCGATTAAATGGTGATGTGTGGTGAGAGGAGGGGCTTTGCCTGCTCATTTGGCTCCCAACACCCCATGTCTTCAACCTACAAGCCTCGAGACATCATCTCCCTAGTTACTCCTAGCCTGGGGCGTAACAATGTCTTTAGAATCTTCTTCTACTTAAGTTTTCTTTCTATAGAACAAGAAGTTAATGATAGAAGGTGTTAATGCAGCTCCTATTGCTTGTACATTTGGCTCGTCGTCACCCAATTAAGAACTTAAATGTAGAGAGTGGTGAAGAGCATAATGGTGAGTAATTTTAATTTTGGAGTATTGAATCTTGATTCTTCATAGATCCATTCACTAAGGGTGTCCTCTAGCTTCATATTTAGTTGTGTGCATTGTTGATTATTTGGTTGTTTGTAGGAGGTGGCTTACATTGCAAGGAGAGTTAGGGGTATTTTTCTCCCAAATGGCTCAGAAATGGTTCATAACCACTTTGTTGATGATTCTCTCCTCTGTGCAAGCAGATTAGGATTATATTGACAAGGCTCTCATGTGCTTGGATGCTTTTTCCATTACTTTTGGTGCAATGGCCAATCCCTTACAAAACTCGCTTTTGCCTTATTGAGGTAGATTCCCCTCCTACGTGGATCCCTACCCCCTAATCTTATATTGACCCCCAAGTCATTGTCATGTATCCAGGCATCCTTTGTGGGGTTGGTTTGTTTCTTGTAGCCATGTGGGATTGGTGCTTATAAGAGGTTACAAAGTTACATGTTCAGCATCACAAGGATATCCCCTTCACAAGGAAGTTGGCATTGGTTGGACGCATTCTCCAAGCCTCTCATGTGTATTATGTTTCTTGTTGGTTCCCCAACATGGCCCAATTTCATCTACTTGAGCAGGTTTTGAGGGCATACTTGTGGTCTAATTCACACTAGGAAGCAGAGTCTCCCTTTTGTTCCTTGAGACATGTGCACTATGCCTAAGGACAAGGGGGGCTTGGTTTGATTGATGGTGTATAACAAGGCAATATTCTTCTTGCCAAGAGGGTGATCCAATGCCTTGAGGCTTTCGCACCTTTGCAAGTTTTGATTTGACAACAAATGCTTTCAATGTAGTATTTGGGTAGAGTTCAAGGGGTCTTTGGTTTATGTGACATTATCTCTACATCCCATTTATTTCAAGGGACAGGTTCGCTCATTTTCAAGAGCATTTGGTCAACTTGGAAAGTTATTGTAGGGCTAGTTCAATGGCAATGGGAGGGTAGTGGGGCAGGTTGGGATCTAACTTGTTGATCGATTTGGAGTTGGAGGAAGTAGGGTCAATGTGTTGTGAAGTTGCCTCACTTCCAAGAACACAGACCGAACAGGAAGAGACTCTTCCTCTGGAAAGATTTGTGGGATCCTAGCTCTCATCCTAGGAGTGGCACCCTCTTGCTAAAGAGTATGGTCTCCTCACCTCTGACCATCTCTCGATTATGGAGTTGTGAGCCCTTATTCTAGAGTTTGAGTTGTTTAAGATGAACAATAGTATGCCTAGGTCGTTTAAGAGGGATTGGGGGTGGAGCTTTGGTCATCCACTTCTTTAGTATGACTCCCATCGTATGTACTCAACTCTTCACTAGAGACATACTCTCTCTAAATTGGTCCTTAATGCTCATTGGGTATCTAAGGATCCGAAGGAGAGTTGGTTTCGTCATCTTCACAATCTTTGGTCTATTTGGTTATCTTATAAGTTGAGGGTGTTTGCTTCACTCGTGATCGATCAAAGGATACCATCCAAGACCAAGTTGGCCGAGAGTGGTCTCTCGAAAGGCCTTTGTCCAATTTTCCATCACTCAGAGACTGTAAAGCATATCATTTGGGAGTGCCAGTTTGCTAAGCATAGTTGGAGTTTTTTTTAGGATCAACACTTGACATTACTTCAGGGCGAGATTCATTGGCATGCTACTTTGTTTGGTTACTATTGCTCCCTTATTCACAATGCTTTCATCAAGTTTTGGCATTGTTTGCAAATATATACTTTGTTTTGTTCTATGGAAACTCAAGTGCAAGTTTGTTTTTGCTCAAGAGTATTCTTTGTCAACCTTAAGTTCTATGTGGAGAGATGAGGTTCATCAATGTTTGGCAAATGAAGCTATGTTGATCAAAGATGCATAATCTTTGGATCCCACGGAATATTATGCTTTAGTAACTCTTAGAAGGAAGTTATGAAGTTCATTGTATATACCCTTCCACTTTTTACATTTTTAATTGCAAATGTTTATATATAGAGAGAGCTATTTCAAAATTTGTTTACAATTTATATAAAAAAAAATTATATCATCACAACCAGTCAAGAATTAATTGTCATTGTTAATTTATATAAAAATAATTATATTGAATAAAATTATTCAATATTAATTATTTTTATATAAATTGTAAACAAAATTTGAAATGGCTATATATATATATAAACATTTGCAATTAAAAATGTAAGAAGTGGAAGGATATATACAATAAACTTCATAACTTTCTTCTAAGAGTTACTAAAGCATAATATTATGTGGGATCCAAAAATTATGCATCTTTCATCAACATAAATTCCTTTACCAAACATTGATGAACCTCATCTCTGTCCACATAAAACTCTCCACATCTCCACATAGAACTTAAAGTTGACAAAAAATACTCTGTGATCAACATAGTCCCTTTGCCAAACCTCATCTCTCCACATAGAACTTAAGGTTGACAAACAATACTCTTGAGCAAAAACAAACTTGAACTTGAGTTTCCATAGAACAAAACAAAGTCGATATTTGCAGACAATGCCAAAATCTGATTCTTTTGTAAACAAATTTTGAAATGGTTAAATTAATAAAAATATATCCACATAGAACTTAAAGTTGACAAACAATACTCTTGAGCAAAAACAAACATAGAACTTAAGGTTGACAAACAATACTCTTGAGCAAAAACAAACTTGCAATTGAGTTTCCATAGAACAAAACAAAGTCGATATTTGCAGACAATGCCAAAATCCGATTCTTTTGTAAACAAATTTTGAAGTGGTTAAATTAATAAAAATATATATTAAAAATTACCGAATCCAATATAAAAATAATAATTTTTTTATTGGATGTATCTTAATGTTTGAACTAATTTTTATTTGATGTATCTTAATGCTTGAAATGTTCGTACATACTAATGAGGTAATTTTAGTATATATAGATCCACCCACGTTTCCCTCCTGCCTCAAAGCATCTCAAGACATCTTTCCGAGTTTCTCTTCTCAACAACTTCTAATATCTGCGCATTATGAAAGTCCATTGTTATCATATCGTCTCTGAAAATATACTCGAGATGCAAGATTTGTATTTAATTCTTTCAATTTTCGCTCTACAACCAGTTCTTCCCCTTCTCGAAGTATTCTAAAAGCCCGAACTCTAACAGAGAGGAAGCGGGTGGGTGGATGCATAGATAGACATATACATGTATAGAGATGTACAGTTTAAGATAGAGTGTACCCATTTCCTAAAATTGTGAACACCGCCATTGCTAATGCTTGAAAAGTTTCAGAGACTAGAGATATTTCTGAGCTTAAACCTTCAAGTAACAAAGTTTGCTCCTAAGTTTAAAGCATAGTCCTAGATAAAAAGACAAACAGTCATTATACCGGAGTCAACCCCAAAGCACTGAATGTTTTTTTATATCAAAAAGAATATCTCACAAATTCTGCTCGCTCCAAAATTTCATTGCTTGTTATATGATTCTCGCAACAATATGTCAATGGTGACAAAGATATCAATAGACTCATCTCTTGAATCAGTAAATCTGGGAACATAGAAAGATAGCTTTATTTCTTGGAGATATAAATCCTGCCGGAGTCATACCACTATAATTGCACTCACCAATTGAGGATACATTTGCACGAATCCCGTTTGGAAACCTAATAACTTCAAGTGACTTTGGCAGACCGTTTCAGTTCTGCAAATCAAAAAACATAAAGGGTAGCAAGCTTCTTTATTCTAAAGACATTCATCATCATCATGCTCCATATTTAGGGGCTTTCCAAAGCTTGAATGCAATCTCATACAATAACCGATCTGCAAGTATTGCAAGATTCCCTCCATGCTGCAACAGAAATTATTATCAGGCTTCATAAGTATTTCACCAGTAAAGAGATTAAACAGTTTAAGTAGCAAAATTGATTTGTACACAAAAAATAGTCGATCAAAACATAGCAATTCCACAAAAATGATTGAAAGCTATTTTGACCAATGCACAAGTAACCTAATTTACCCTAGACAAACTATGTTCATATAGGCCTTGTATCACTTGAGATACGTGCACCAGTGTGTTTTTCTGCCAACAGATGTGGAATGGTAATAGAAAGGCTTTTCAAAAGGCCCTGAGACCATTCCAGTTCTTTCTTGCTAAGTGACTGATTACTGCATTACGGCGAGGACCTTGAAGAACAAAGCTTCATAAAGTGTGAACTAATGAAAAGATCAAGATAACAACTCAAAATTATCTCCAACTCTTAGAAAAACATAGCTTAAGATCATTTATTGATGACATACCAAGATCTAATCACACTTTTAACGTCATAATTTTATAAATTCTAGTGGAGAGGAGTATACAATAAAGAAATATGCTTAGAGTGCCCAAAATGGAGACTAAATAAAGATCGCTACTCTGCTAACATCAGTGGTTTGCAAGGAACAATCATCTATCTCTGCCCAATATTAAATAAAATGAATATCAAACTCAAATGAAAACTGAAGACAGCTCTGAAATTAAACAAGAGAATGGAAATACAACATTAGAAACAATGTCATTTTGTAATTGACCAATGGTTTCATTCAAGCAAAGTGAAAACAATGACAGATCACCAGGTAATTATTCATCTTCAGCATCGGCCCACTAGATAGTTAAGGAGTCAACTAGCATCTAATGTTATGCCCTGATCAGTGTTTGGGAACAGTTAGGTTTAGGGTAAGTAGACTAACCATTAATATGCATTATTAAAACCATCCAATTATGCATTGGACATTTCCGTCAGATATTGTACTTGTATTTGAATGATACTTGTAATTGGTAGATACAATTATTGAATCGACTGATGTTAGTTCTATATTATTGAGGACAAATTCTTGTATCAACCAGATAATCTTTTTGAATGGGTCATTTCAAGTCAACAGCTAGTCTTTTGATTGGGTCATTTAAAGTCAACGGCTAGTTTTATCATCTGTATTTTAAAAACTATTTATTGTGTGAACAAAATAAGTCTCTGGCATAGATCTCCAAATGCTAGAGTATAAAAATGAAGAGAAAGACATGACAGTTACTTTTGGGCTAAACTGTATGGAGTTAGTGACCACAAATGTTACTTTTGGGCTAACACTTCACACGTTACCACCTACGGTATATGTCAAACCAAAGGATTCTCTCTTTAATTCAAAGGAAGAATGCAGCCACTAAGAGAAACATTTAAGAGTTTGCAATAGAAGTGAAAAGAAATTACAATTAACAAAGAAGGCAGGCAGGCAATTTGTCATAAGCAAAAGAGCCATCGAAACAGACTCTGTTGCAACGTAAGAAAAGAAGCATATCAACCACCACTAGGTAAGTTCAATCTATGTAAGAAAAGTGACTTTTAGTGGCGGGAGAAATCATAAAGGCAAATTAATCACTTTTTGAGTAAAAGAAAGGTTCATTAAATTAATAAAGTGATTTTATGAGAAAATATTAAAGATGAATTAAAAGAAAAAAACGTTCATTAAATTAATAAAGTGATTTTATAAGAAAATATTAAAAATGAATTAAAAGTCACTTTAAGGGAAAAAGATAAAAAGGGGTATAATCTATGTAAGAAAAGTGACTTTTAGTGGCCGGAGAAATCATAAAGGCAAATTAATCACTTTTTGAGTAAAACAAAGGTTCATTAAATTAATAAAGTGATTTTATGAAAAAATATTAAAGATGAATTAAAAGAAAAAAAATGTTCATTAAATTAATAAATTGATTTTACGAGAAAATATTAAAGATGAATTAAAAGTCACTTGAAGGGAAAAAGGTGAAAAGGGGTATAAAAGAGAGATGGGGGCTTATATTTTTTTATCATGTTGATTGATATTTTGATATTTGGCCTCTTGGCTTGGAGAGCTCTTGGAGCTTAGGGTTTTTAGGGTTTTACAGAAAAAACCTCAAGATTAGTTTTGGTGGTAAAACCATCCACCCTAGCTGGTCATTTTGGGATAGTATCACTTGGATTTTCTCATTGAGCTTCATTGCCGGGGAACATCATTTCCGATTCAGATTTTGTGTAGCCATTTCAATTGGATTGATTTTTATGTGACCAGGGCGAAATATTGTTTGGAGGGGCGCATTTAGTAGTGGAGAACTTCGTATTTTGGGGTTGTATCAGTTTCTACTTGTTGGGACCGGGTTGTATACATCTTGGGCCAGTTTTGGCGTGGGTCTGAGGTTATTTCTCCTTTGGATCGAGTTGATATTCAGCAAGGCGAATTTGCTACAGCCAGGGCACATTTCTCTTCATTGGAGCTACTATTTCATGTGGGAAATTCATCCTTTGTGTATCCATCATTGAGGCTACTTTGTGGAAGATTATTGTTGCTGATTTCTATTGTATTGGAGCCATTTCAGCCATCGAAAACAGCCACCATATCATTGTATGCAAATCTGGAAATTGCCTTGGCATTGAACACTTAAATTATATAAATAAGTCAAGGATTGGAGGTATTTTGCTATTATTGTTGCAATCTCTTTTGGGTATTTCTTTTCATATGTCTATCATGTATTTCCTTTCCATTTTGTGATATTTTGCACACTTAACAATTCTTAAACACATTAAAACAAAAGCTACAGCATTAGCATGCAGAGTGTTTGACAAAACACTTCAACCTGTGAGCTGCAAATAAACATAACAGCAAGCGAAAATTTAGAACAGCCACTCATTTGGAAGGGATTTAGGTGTTGCATATGATGTGTTTGATATAATCTTCAACCCTTAAACTTGAGTTAATTGGGACAGCAAGTATTGAAATGATTTCAAGGGAGTTGGGAACTTGTATGCCAAGTGTTTGACGAAATTTTCCAACCAACTAAATCAGATTTTAGCACAGATTCTATAGTGGAATATTACAGTGGTATCAAAGCATGATCCTCTGCAGCTGTGAGGTTTGAAGGGCAGCGTTGACAGTAGATACATATCAATTTTGGGAAAAGATGAAGACAGAAAAAGAGCTTGCGGCGAAAATTTTGCAAATCATGCAAGAGCAACAGAAAAGTATAACAACCCTGTTAGAACATCAGGAGTGGGTCGGAAAGGAGAAAAAGAGATTCACATCCAAGATAGTTGGTAAGGTAGAAACTGTTGATGATTGCAGCTTCATGAGACATTCTCCAGGTCGTTCTCCTCTGGACTGAGTTGAGACATATGTGAGAGAGCCCATGTGATGGGTGTGTCATACTCCTCTGGACTGAGTTGAGACGACTTGAGATGCTCTCTTGTCGTGCTCCTCTGGATTGAGTTGAGACGACTTGAGATGGTCTCTTGTCTGACTCCTATGGACTTAGTTGAGTAGACATGAGATGGTTCTCCAGATGGTACTCCTATGGACTTAGTTGAGTTAATATGTTGAGAGTGACGTCCATGTTGCTAAACACAGGTGGACGTGTCCCTAGTCGTTGAGCACTAGAGGATGTGTGGATCCCTTGCTATATTGTCTGAGAGTAAGATTTGTTGTATCCCTAATTTGTGTTGTAAAGGGTAGAAGTCGGCCCCACCATGTAAAAGATAATTAATATTGTGTAATGATTAATTATATTATTCAGTTGTACAGGTCGACCCTATTGTGCCAATAGACACATCCTTTTGATGTGCTAGGTCTTGTATAAATAAGAGTAGATCCCCATTGTGGATCTCACTCACTCACACAGTTGTAACATTCTCTCAAGCTAAGTTGTACGGTTGAAGTGCGCACTTCTCTTAGGCACAAGTTTCTAGGTGAAGGAGCACCCTCTTGTGTGCTCTAGGGTTCATGGTGTGGGGGATCTTCTCTTGACTCTATAGCAAAGGATTGTTGGGTTTTTTCCCTTGATTGAGGAGGGTTTTCCCAGGATAAACTCTTGTGTTCTTGTGCATGGTTATTCTTCTTGTGATCTTGGTTACTGCAGCTATTGTATATGGTATTGTTGCATTGTTTATGGTTCAAGTACATGCTAAATTGAAATAAACTACATGTGCATGAGCTAAGCATTAAAATTCAACAGAAACACCACTTCGAGATAGAGGCTTGACAGGATCACAGGTTGACTCCCTGAATGAGCATACACCAATCCATGATGTGGTTGTGTGCAAAGAGGGTGACGAAGCAACAACTTTGGGAACATCATCAGAGTTGCCCCATGAGGGTAACGACATTAGCACATGGGTTAGACAGCAGGACAGCACATTAGGTCATGAGGAGGAGGTAGCATCGCCACCTTGTCATGAGGTATGTGATGACTTGGGTGTGAGTACACCTAAGTGCGATGAGGCATTGGCATTAGACGATCCACCCTTGGAGACTAATATTATTCCACAGGAGGTGCGCATGATTGAGGATCAGAGTAGCGCAACTGATATCTGGGAGTGTTCTTTTGTGGAGCCCGCACATGATTTGGGCAGCAACACTTATGGGGTAGCACTTCAGCATGATGTGGATGATTGCTCATAAGAGTCTCACCATTTGACAGGGCAGTTTAAGGTTAGTGAGGGTATGATTGTGGCATCCATGAGACACTTTGATGCTATACACGCAATGGTGGCAGAGTGTTGTTGGAGAGCCACGGTGGCACAAGATAGTTTGGGAGGTGAGTTTTCCATTGCGGATTTTTAGACACTCAAAGAGGCAGTTGCAGTGATGAGGTTCGACTACCAACATCTCCTTATGGACGGAGATTACCTTCTAGCGATTAGCAAGATGTACCATGGGCGCTAGAGGAGAAAGAGAATGAGGTGGAGCAAATTCGGGAGGAGTTGAGTCAGATATCTCCTTCATCCATTTTAGAGGATGACCAGTCATATGTGTCAGCCTTATCTCAAGAGGATATAAGTGACATGGATGGTTTTATGGAGAAGCATTCAGAGTTGCAGGCAATTGTAGGGAGAGATGACCCAAAGACTCGTGAGGGTGCACATGTGTTACAGGGGCCACTATTTTTGGAGAGCCCATTGATGGCTCAAGTCTTGACTCCCGATTAGATAGTTGAGCATGCATTCATGGATTGTGGAGACAGGTACACTTCAGATGAGGACACGTCCATTTGGGATCCAGGGTTAGTTGACACCCATGATGAGGACACGTATATACAGGATCCAGGGTTAGTTGATACCCATGGATTGGTTGATACAGTTGTATATTGAGGATACAGGATGGTACCGAAGGACATAGGAGTATGCAATGGTATACAAGGGCATACAGTGATGAGCAGTAGTCTGCAGTGGCATGCAAAGGTGTATAGTGGCACACATGGGGATGCATTGGAGTGCAGGGCAGAGGCATACTTGATGGAGCATGGAGTTTCCAATGGAGAGCGTTCCGCTCCATTGATGCAATGCATGGATTTTGGAGATCATAGCATCCCCCACATCCATGGACCAAGTTTCAGCTTAGTTGGGCAACTTTAGCCGTGGGTTTGTCCACCCGAAGTGTCAGTCAGTCTAAAACAGCAATTTTAATTGCTAAAGTCCAAACATGGCAAAAATGTAATTTTGTAATAATGAGTTTAAAGGATGAAAAAGGTGAAATAATGGTTAGAGAGAGACCCCCTAAGCATAACATTACCCTCCTAACCTTTTCCAACCTATTCTAACCCCTTACACCATCTCCACACTCAAAAATCACGCCTCCCTAGGGGGATTGACGTTTTTCCTTTTCAATTAAATTTGTGACTTGAGTGTGGCCCCCTCTCTTGTGCTTTCACTCCCTCTAGCCTTCACATCACCCCTTGAGGTGACCCCACTCCCTCCACCTCATTAATTCCTTTCCTTTTCTTGTTTTTCCCCCTTGTGGTGCGTCTTCCAAGGAAGTTATGCCCCTCCTTTGTTGATCTCCAACAAAAATCGTTTTTTATTTGTTGGAGGCTCTTCCTCTTCCCTAGCATGGATCCCATGGCCTCTCACTTGTGCTTTGTGTGATCCCAACCTCACCACACTCATCTCTCACCCTCTATCCTTTACCTCATCCCAAGAGGTGCACCCTCTAAGAGGAGTTACGCCCTCCCTCTTCTAGAAACTCCACAAATAATTTTTTTTAAATTACTTGAAACCTTTCCACTTCCTTGGCATCAATCCCAAGGCCTCCCACACCCTTTTTGCTTGATCCCAACTTTTTCCATCCTTTCTACACCCTAGATCTAGTTTTCAAGCCCTAGATGGTGTGCCCTACCCTTGGGATCTCCTCTTTTGCTTGGTGTTGGACACTTGGCATTGATCCAAGAGGGGTGAGTTTGTCTCTCCAAGTATAAAAGGAACCCTCCCCTCACTCTTTTCTTCACCATATCTTGAGCTATTGTTATGCTACTT
>ML787590.1:396629-412042 GCA_009831015.1 Picea engelmannii | reverse complement strand
AGCCAAAAGTGACCAAAATTCACTTTAACCAAAGTCAAAGTGAAAATAGACAAAAGTACTAGGTACAAAGTGTCAAATCCTTCCCTCATGTGCTAAGGAGGACAAAAGCACATGGGGAACACCTCCCAAGGTACAAATCTCAATAGGTTCTACATCAGTGCAGGAGGATTCTACACCAGCCATAGGCACAGGAAGGAGGAGGGGCGCACCATTGGGGGTTTCCAGCAAGTGGGGCGCACCATTCTTGAGGGAAGGTTCGTTGTAGGAGTTTGAGAGGGCTCTTTGACATTTGAGCATTTGGGTTTTACTTGCAGGGCCTTAGCCATGATTTCTAGTGCCTCTTGAGAGAGCTTTATGGTTCAGATTATTTCCTAGAGCAGTGAGATGAATTGGAGAGGAGGGCATTTTTGAGATTCATATCTATTCAGTTTGGAGGATTTATCCATAGCATTTCGGCCTGAGACTTCAGGAGGGGGATCCTGTCACCCCGATCTATCATTTGGCTGAGTTTGGGCTCATTTGGAAGCCTCCTTCATCAGGGCCGAAATTCTAGGGTTTGGCAGTTTTAGGAGGGTGCAACTCCATTGGAGGATTCAGCATTTGGAGGAGTTTCCCTTGGTATTTCGGTTTGATATTTCAGGAGGGGATTCTACTCATCTCGATCTACAGTTCAGCATCTTCAGCGTAGCATTTGGAGGTCTTTGACAGTAGGGCCGAAATTGTAGGGGTTGACAGTTCCAGTAGGACGTAGCATCTTCCAGTGGGGGTTTGGCACTTCATACGGCCCAGATCTACCTTGGCATTGGTCTTCATCTCTTATCCAACCTTTGGAGGCTTATAGTATCTTCCTGGATCATTTTGTAGCAGCTCTATTGTCTATCTTCTTAGCCATCTGTTGAGCATTCCAGATCGGCATCTTCATTGTAGCAGGTTTCTCTATTTCATGAATAAAAGCAGATTTGAGATGTTTTGGCTTGTCTATCATATTGCATATGGTTGAGGTATGTTTCATGGTTATATCTTCTTGTTTATTGTTGCAATACACATATATAACACATCAGTAAACCTAAGGCCGAAATCAAGAGGCCATCCTGCAAGTAAACACATCTAAACAATAGATCAACAAAGTGTTTGACGAAATACCACAACCAGAAAAAGATTTAAAAAGACACCAAAATCGTGATGATCCTTGCATAATGGCTTGGGATCATTACACAAGTGTCTCGTCATAGACAACTCCCTCTGTTTGTGAGAATCCTTTGGCCATAGATCTCGCTTTGTATTTCTCGACACTTCCATCAATTGCATGTTTGATCTTATAGATCTACTTGGAAGTTACCATAGACTTCCCTTCTGGTCTCTGAACAATATCTTGAACATCATTCTTTTAAGATATACTGGTATTCTTTTGTTATGGCATCTTGCCATACATGTTCTCATGTTGCTTCTCCAAGACAAGGAGGCTCAAAATCAATGAAGTGGCTCATGACTGAAGGATAGCTCGAAAATCTCTTTTGCTTTCTCGAGATGTGCCTTGAGGGGCTTGTATGTTCCTCTGCCTCCTACAGATTGAGCCTAGGCAGGCCTTTTATGCCCTACTGCAATATCTCTGGACATATCAACTGGAGCAACTGGATCAGCTAGAATAATGTTTGTCTCCCTCTGAAATGTTGAAGGGGGAGAACGTATTGTCTCACTGTCAATCTCCATCTGAGATTCTTTGAAAGGCAATCTCTTCTTCAAGGACAACATCTTTGCTTGTCTCAATCTTTCTTTGACCAAGGATGTAGATCTGGAATGTCTTTGAGGATTGATTGTTTATCCCATAAACGTATCCTTTCTCCTTGAAGGGTCTAGCTTGGACTTCTTCTCTTTGGGTACATGAAAATACACTGGGCACCCAAATATCCTGAAGTGTTCAATCTCAGGCTTCACTCCGGTGAAGGTTTCTTCGGGAGTTATGTTTTTCAAAGTCTGGTGAAGACTCTTGTTCTGAACATATACTGTGTCATGCATGCTTCTGCCCATGGAATCATAGAAGGATTCTAATCATGCATTATTGCATTGGTTGTCTCAACAATGGTTCTATTTTTCCTCTTTCTCATATAGTTCTGACTCCCTCTAAGTCAAGTGACTCCCTCCGAAGGATAAGTATCTTCCTTTGTTATTAACCTGTCTGGAACAAGAAAACAATAGGAATCAAAACAAGAATATCTCCTAAAGGGGAATAATGAGTACATCTCTAGAATCAAAACAATTTAAGGATTCTTGTCACAGCTACAACACCTACTTTTAGGTTTTGTTGGACTTTTAGGTTTTGTTGCACTTATGACTACTAACAAGAAGCCTTTGAAAGATAGGAGAATCACTGGTGAGTTGAAGAGCTCCTTCAATGAGTTGCAGAACCCCTAATACTGAAATTTCTGCAGAAATTAGTGAAACCCTAGAAACCCTAGGGCCAAAATTTCAAAATGCTCGAAATTTCAATCTAAAGCTTGTTGGAGGTGCGTTGAAGGAGGCCGTACACTCCTATGGTATTTTTAGCCCCAACATCCAAATGCTAAGTGTTGAAACCTCTTAGAAAGGTAGGTCGTACGGAATTTCTGGAAACCCTAGGAGGGTCGTACGGTTTTGCAAGAGAGAGAAGATGGCTAATAATTGCTTGCGCAATGGGTTCTTCAAGACCTATGCTCTGATACCATGTTGATTTTTCAATAAGCTAGGTTTAAGCATAAAGTTCATTCCATTTTAGCATTTTACTTAAACCATAACCAATTATGTTGTAGCAACCAAGATCACAAGAAGAAACACCATGCACAAGTACACAAGAAGTATCATGGGAAACCCTTCTCAACAAGGGAAGAAAACCCAGCCAATCCTTTGCTATATTCTTCAAGAGAAAGACCTTCACCACCAAGAAAACCTAGCACACAAAAGGGTGCTCACAAACCCTAGAAGACTAGCGCCCAAGAGAGGTGTGCACTTTTCCCAAGTAGATGTACTTGCTGAAATTTCCAAACTCACACAAAAGATATGATACCTCAATGGGGAATTTACCTTTACTTATATTAGACTTGACCTATCAATAGAAGTGTCTATTGGCACAACAGGTCCAACCTCTCTATCTCGTAATATAATTAATATTAACCAGATTAATTATCTTTTACATTAATTATCAATTACATTAAGGTGGGGCCGACCTGTACCCTTTACATTACAATTAGGGTTACAGGCAGGTCTAACTCCTGAACAATACAGCAAGGGATCTCATACACCCACTAGTGCTCAGCCACTAGGGGCACATCCATGGGGATGTCCATATCTCTGGCTCACTGCATTACACAGAAGAACCACTTCTCACTAGTGCTCAGCCACTAGGATCACGTTCACCTATGTTCGTCCACAGGCACGTCCACTCAACAGATCTTCTTTCCCACTGCAATACATAGGAGAGTCATCTGGAGTTTCATCATCAACTCTCTGCTCAAAGGAGGCTAATACATCATCTTCATCTCTGTCTCATGACAATGCACCCAGCACTTTGGGTTTTCACACGTTCACCTTGTGCTCAACCACAAGCACGTCCAACTTTGCAGATCTCCTTTCTCACTGCGTTACACAGGAGAATCATATGGAGTTCTTCTCAACTCTCTATAAGGAGGAGGCCATCTCTACGTTCCAGCTCTGTCTCAGATAGGAACCACACACCCCTCTCAGGGGCTCTCTCTCAGGTTTGTGTCCTGGAGAATGTCTCGCGTAGCTGCAATCATCAACAATTTGCTTCACTTCTTGATGGACCGAGTTGCGCCAATGAGCGGTCTACTTCATTCTTGGATTGTCATGGGAGGGCTTGCTGGGATTCGTTCTATATGGCAAGACAGGTTCTCTCTTTTGATACCCAAGATCAAGTATGGCGGTGGATTTGCAGACTTTGGTTCCGCAGGGATACCTTTACAAATTCTTCTTCTTGATAGCAGGCCTAGTCTTTACAGGTATTTTAGCATGGGTTTCCAGGAGTGGGGTATCCAATATGTGTACATTGGGCAAACAGTGGTGACCAGAGTTGTGCAGCGTCAACATGATGGTCCCAGAGTGGTGCAGCGTGAGCATGATGGTCCCTTTTGGAGATTAGCATGGGACCCTGGGATTACAAGGCTTAGCAGTTCAATGACTATCAAAGATAAGATGGTCTTTATTGGGGAAAATCACTCATATTTTCCATTGGGCTTCAGACTAGAGGAGGACGTTTTACTTTCTAATGATTCGTTGAGTTGTGGTAGCACCTCACTTTGGCAGCTGTACATTCAGCTGGAGGAGGCAGTGGATGTCTTTGCGAGGGTGTGGAGGCCATGATCACTTTTCGTGAGAACCGACTATTATTTGCAGAAGTTTACTCCTAGGATGCATGGGATTGGTTCCATAGTTGAGCAATCCATTGAGGAATTTATCGAGATTTCACAGTATCAAGTTGCTCTATTTATCAGCAGGATTCAGGAGGCCTCATTTGTTCTTACCTCACAGAACATTGAGTTGAGTGAGGATACTTCACATCTTCCAAGTTTGTTTGGGACCTTGGTATCATAATCAGTTTCAGGTGGATTCAATTTGTGGGATACCAGGTTATGATGGCATTGCTTGAGGACAAGCAAGCTTTAGGACGAGAGGACTGTCATGTCCCCATTTTTGGATTCGCTTAAAATGCGGTTAGAGCCACTTCAAGAGGCTTGAGTCATCCAAGTCAGAGGGGTGAAACTATGTCATCAGTGAGCTCGGAGGGTTTGGATGAGTTTTATTGGGTCCAACTTAGTTTATTTACCATTATTTATCATCAAGATCATTTCCGCCCAACTTGTTCTTAGTTCCGTTGCATTCCGACGATTTTTGTAAAACGGGGTTATTAATGGACATATTTTAATTAATTACACTAAAGGTACTATTTGGAGCTTGTTTCTTGGAGAAAATTTACCTTAGTGTAATAGCTCGTTGGAACCGGATGGGATGATGAAAAGTGACTTCCAGTGGCCGGAGAAATCATAAAGGCAAATTAATCACTTTTTGATTTAAAAAAATGTTCATTAAATTAGTAAAGTGATTTTATGAGAAAATATTAAACATGAATTGAAAGTCATTTGAAGAGAAAAAGGTGAAAAGGGGTATAAAAGAGAGATAGGGGCTCGTATTCTCTTATCATGTTCAGAGATACGGACTCATATTCTCTCATCATGTTGAGAGCTCTTGGAGCTTAGGGTTTTTTGGGTTTTACAGAGAAAACCCCAAGATTAGTTTCGGTGGTGAAACCATCCACCCTAGCTGGTCATTTTGGGAGAGAATCACTCGGATTTTCTCACTGAGCTTCATTGTCAGAGTAGAACATCATTTCCGATTCAGATTTTGTGTAGTCATTTCAGTTGGATTGATTTTTATATGACAAGGGCGAAATATTGCTTGGAGGGGTGCATTTAGTAGTGGAGAACTTCATATTTTAGGGTTGTATTAGTTTCTACTTGTTGGGACCGGGTTGTATACATCTTGGGCCAATTTTGGCGTGGATTTGAGGTTATTTCTCCCTTGGATCGAGTTGATATTCAGCAGGGCGAATTTGCCACAACAGGGCACATTTCTCTTCATTGGAGCTACTATTTTATGTGGGAGATTCATCATTTGGGTAGCCATCATTGAGGTTACTTTGTGGAAGATTATTGTTGCTGATTTATATTGTATTGGAGCCATTTCGGCCATAGAAAACAGCCACCATATCATTGTATGCAAATTTGGAAATTGTCTTGGCATTGAACACTTATATTATATAAATAAGTCAAGGATTGGAGGTATTTTACTATTATTGTTGCAATCTCTTCTGGGTATTTCTTTTCATGTCTATCATGTATTTCCTTGTCATTTCATGATATTTTGCACACTTAACAATTATGAAACACATTAAAACAAAAGCTACACCATTAGCATGCAAAGTGTTTGACAAAACACTTCAACCAGCCAGCTGCAAATAAACATAACAACAAGTATAAATTCAGAACAACCACTCATTTGGAAGGGATTTAGGTGTTGCATATGATGTGTTTGACATAATCTTCAGCCCTTAAACTTGATTTAATTGGGACAAGAAGTATTGAAGTGATTTCAAGGGAGTTGGGAGCTTGTATGCCAACTGTTTGACGAAATTCCCCAACCAACTAAATCAGATTTTAGCACAGATTCTATACTGGAATATTACAAAGAAATTCCTATGTATATGTTTTATTCTTCCACTATATACTTTTCCAGCTATTGTGTGATTGATGCTATGGTCTGAAATTTAATTTCTGCATTAATTAAATTCAGCAATTTATTTGTTTAATTGAGATCATAAGGACAACAGTCATCTAGGGCTGGAAATTTCTATATGGTATTAAAGCTAGTTCTTTGATTGGGATTCTAAAGGATTTACAGTGGTAGATTAACTGTTAGAAAGAAGGACCGGCAGTTAGAGGGTTTCAATTTCCTTTCTTTTAAGGACTGATTTTCAGAGTCGGGAGTTTATGCAATAGATCTCAGAGATGGCATCAGCTAGCCTCATATTTGAAGATAGATTGGATGGTGCCTCAAATTTATTATCATGGAAAATAAGAGTTACATTCTTATTGGACGAGAATGATCTTTGGGACATTGTCAAGGATGTTGTGCCTTTGCCTACAAATCTACAGTCGTTGGAAACTCACAAGAAGAAGGAAGTGAAGGCCAAGCGGATGATCATGGATGCCATAAGCGATCATTTGATCCTTCATTATCTGAGAAGACAACGAAAAAGGATATGTTCGATACCTTGTTAAGCCTCGATTGGAGTGAGAACATAAACAGGAAGATGATATTGCGGAACAAACTCAGGTCCATAGAGATGACCAGATCAGACTCAGTCACCAGCTACCTTATGAAGGTCACACAAGTTCGTGATCAACTTGCAACATTTGGGGAGAAGGTTGCAAATGTAGAGCTAGTGAACATGGCACTGAATGGATTCCTAGCTTCATAGGAACAATTTGTCAAAAGTATTTGTGCTCGTGAGAACCTTTCTAACTTTGAAAGGCTGAGGGATGATTGTATCCAGGAGGAGATTTGGATGGAGTCAAAGGCCAGCTAGAACAGTGGTGACAAGAACCTAGCCCTATTTGGTCAAACAAATAAGGGCAGAGGTAAAGGACCCAACAAGGGTAAGGGAAAGAGTGATGATTTAGCCTCGCAACCAGGAAAGAAAGACTTGAGTAGAATCAAGTGCTTCATTTGTAATAAGAATGGTCATTATGCATCGCGGTGTCTAGAGAAGAAGGGTAAAGGGAAGCAAGTAACAGCCTCTACAGAAACTCAAGTGAAAGAGTTTGTTGTTGAGAAGGATTCCTCGATGGTATCCTGCATTTCTACCAGCACAGTTCTAAGGAATGCATGGTATGTGAACAATGGGGCATCTCGTTATATGACATTACCCCAAAAGTTATTTTCTAGTCTAAAGAAGCAGGACTCAAGAGTATAGGTTGAGCTTGGTGATGAAGCTAAGTACCCAGTAGCAAGAGTTGATATTATTCCCTTCCTACTCGAGTCAGGTAACTCTTTATAATTTGACAATGTTATGTTTGTTCCAGGTCTTAGGAAAACATGCTTTCAGTTTCGGTCATGGAGGATAAGGACTTTGCAATTGAGTTCAAGAACTAGCAAGTCCTCATCAAACCAAAAAAATCTAACCCAGACACTGTTAAATTTTGAGCTTGAATTCTTATGTGGATTATTTCTTTGAATTCTTCAACACTTTGATTCCAGCTTAATACATTTCAACAATATAGAATCATAATTGAATAGCAGTAATCATGTAGATACGTAAGCATGCACATCAACAACACATATACGCTGTGGAAACCCTGTACAAGGAGAAAAACCCCAACAAACGATATTCCCTTATTGCATTAATAATGTAAGATCACTTACAAACATCCACCATGAAAACTCTGCTCTTAAAGAGCTTGCCAAGTTGACTCTAACCTGACAGAGACCTAAGAGACCTTGCTGATATAGATGTATCCTAGTTGCTTTCAAAGACTAAGATATATCAGCTCTGATATGGGCTATTGAAACTGCCTCTAATTGATTGATATGCGCTTCTATATGCTGCCTCTATATGCTGATCTACACAGCACTGTTTGTTGCCTCTATATGCTGATATACATCATTGTTATGCTGCCTCTGTATGTTGTCCTACACAGCACTGTTTGTTGCCTCAATATGCTGATATACAACACTGTTATGTTGCCTATGTATGTTGTCCTACACAGCACTGTTTGTTGCCTCTATATGCACCTCTATATGTTGATATACAACACTGTTATATTGCCTCTGTATGCTGTCCTACACAACACTGTTTGTTGCCTCTATATGATGATATACAACATTGTTATGCTGCCTCTGTATGCTTTCCTACACAGCATTGTTTGTTGCCTCTATATGCGCCTCTATATGTTAATATACAACATTTTTATGCTGCCTATGTATGCTGTCCTACACAGCACTGTTTGCTGCCTCTATATGTGCCTATATATGCTGATATACAACACTGTTATGTTACCTCTGTATGTTGTCCTACACAGCATTTTTTGTTGCCTCTATATGTGCCTCTATATGCTTATATACAGCACTGTTATGTTGTCTCTGTATGATGTCCTACACAACACTGTTTGCTGCCTCTATATGTTGATATATATCACTGATATTCTCCTCTATTGTGCTACCTCTATCTCACTGATATGTGCCTCTATATGCTTCACCCTTAACCTGCATATAAACTGTGTAGAAGAGAGGGGTCGACCTCTGCCTATAAAGGACTGAAAAGGAGAAGAGGAGAGGGCTCGAAATAGAGGTGTGAAAGCATGCTTGACTTAACTCAACATTACACTGTAGTTCGAAAATAGAACTAGACTTGAGACTTCAGTTACAACTCAGCATTACACTTTAGTTCGAAAATAGAACTAGACTTGAGACTTCAGTTACAACTCAACTCTTTACAAGGCAATTAGAATTTCTCTTCATGGTGGATAATGTTACACGTGCCAACGCACTAGATCAATACATTTATATCATTTGCAATATTAGGAATATCGTTTGTTTCTAGCTCATAGGAATTTTATATTGAACCTAACTTTTGCTAGATGCCTTGACTTTTGCTCATCGCTCACAAGGCTTGACTAGGCTCACAGAGGTTGTACATTCCTCCTGAATTTTGCAATAGTCTGTCTATGCTCACAGAGGTTGTACATTCCCCCTGACTTTTGCACTAGATTGTCTATGCTCAGAGAGGTTGTATGTTCCTCTTGAATTTTGCACTAGTATGTCTATGCTCACAGAGGTTGTACGTTCCCCCTGACTTTTGCACTAGACTGTCTATGCTCATAGAGGTTGTACGTTCCCCCTGACTTTTGCATTAGACTTACATAGCATCGCGTTCGTCCTGACTTTTGGTTTGACTCACAGAGGTTGTACGTTCCCCCTGGCTTTTCTCAATACCTCACAAGACTGGTTGATTCTCCAAATCTCCTTGGCTAGCCTAGTGTGGCCCATATGGCCTCTCATTGGAGAATGATTGTCGATGCTACCAAATTTAACACTCCCTCTCAGTGAGGGAGTCATTCTCAGCCACACCAAGATTGCCTCTCAGCTGCACAAATTGTCTCGAGGTCAGAGGCTTGGTCAGGATATCAACTACCTACTCGCTCATGGCTATGTACTGTAACTTTACAGCTTTTCTCTGGACCAAGTCTTGGATGTAGTGGTACTTTATGTCAATATGTTTTGACCTGTCGTGAAATACCGAGTTCTCTGTCAGTTTTATGCAACTTTGATTATCATAGTGAACCACCGTTGTCTCGAGCTTGTCACCAAACAACCCAGAAACCAATTTTCTGAGCCATACTGCTTCCTTGCTTGCATCACTTGCTGCAATGTACTCAGCCTCTACTATACTCTGTGCAATGGATCCATGTTTCCATCTTGACCAAGAGATCATAGCGGATCCTAAACTGAAGCAGTATCTGGAAGTACTCTTCTGAACCACTGGGCTTCCTGCCTAGTCGGCATCTGCATACCCATGCAGAAATAAACCACCACTGGATGTATATCTCAGACCATAGGTAATGGTCCCTCTGAGATACCTCAAGATGTACTTTGCTACCACCTAGTGTCTCTGTCTCAGTTTAGTCATGAACTGACTCATTGCAATCACTGCATAGCATATATCTGGCCTAGTGTGGATCATGTACATCAATGATCCAATCAGTTGCCTATACATGGTGGGATACACCAAATCTAAACCTGTATCAGAATCATGCAGCTTCCTTAGGTTGGTAACCATCAGAGTAGACATGGATTTGCAATCCATCATACCAAACCTCTTTAGTACATCCACTGTGTATTTTCCTTGTGCCAGAAATATCTCACCTTGTCTTTGCCACACTTCCAATCCTAGGAAGCAATGCATCAAGCCTAAGTCTTTCATCTCGAATTCTGAGGTTAGCTCCCTCTTACACCAGGCTATTAGCCCTTCATCTCCTGTTAGAAATAGATCATCAACATATAGGATTAGTATAACAGGTTGGTTACCTCTTACCTTGAAGTACAGATTTGCACCAGCATCACTTTTCTGAAAGCCCGGGCTTTTAAGAAAGCCACCAATCCTGTCATACCAAACACTCGAAGCCTGCTTAAGACCATACAAGGCCTTCCTTAGCTTGCATACATGAGTGCCTTTTTTATGCAGTACAAAACCATCTGGTTGTTCCACAAAGACCTCTTGTTCAATCTTTCCATTCAAGAATGTTGTTTTTACATCCATCTGATGTAGCTTCCAACCAAGAACTGAAGCTTATGCAATAATAGTTCAAATGGAGGTATACCTGGCTACAGGGGAAAAAGTCTCTTCGTAGTCGATTCCTTCTTTCTGAGAGAAACCTCTGGCTACAAATCTTGCTTTCAACGTTTCCACACTCCCATCAGCTACATGTTTGATCTTATAGATCCATTTGGAAGAGACCACTGATTTGTCCTTTGGCCTCCGCACAATGTCCCAGACTTTGTTCTTTAGAATAGACCTGTATTCCTCAAGCATGGCATCCTTCCATACTTGTAATTTATCTTCTTCTTCAAATGAAGAAGGTTTGGCATCACTGACGTTGCTCATCAGTGCAACATAGCCTCCAAACCTATGAGGCCTCTTACTTTCCCTGAAAGTTCCTTTGGGAGCAGCTATCTTTTTTGCTTCCTGCACTATTTCTTTAAGCCACCTCGACTTCCTTTTGGCTGGAGGTTCTTCAAGAGTTCTTTCTAACTCTTCAGCAGGTTCTAGGGGCTCATCACTTGGCCCTTCATGAGGTTCCTCCCTCTGAACATTTGACTCTTCATTTTCAGAAGAGGGTGAAGCTGGTTGAACTACTTCTGAGTCATGTTGAAGTTCTCTGGACTTCTTGAATGCGGCTTCCTCATGGAAAGTCACATCTATGCTTACATCTATCTGCCTCTAACCTGGTACATATATCATGTAAGCCTTGGAGTTCTCACTGTACCACACAAAAAACCCTTTCTTGCCTGAGGGTTCCATCTTTGTCCTCTTTTCCTTAGGGACATGAATATACACTGGACACCCAAATATCCTTAGATTCCCTACTTCAGGTTTGATCCCTGAGAAGACCTCTTCAAGGGTATTATCCTTCAAAATCGCATGTGGACACTTGTTCTGAATATACACAGCAGTAGAGGTAGCTTTTGCACATAAAGAATTTGGCAAATCTTTGTCAAACATCATGGCTTTCGCTGCCTCACAAATTGTCCTGTTTTTCCTCTCAGCAATTCCATTTTGCTGAGGGTTATATGGCACTGTCAACTGTCTCTTGATTCCTATTGACTTGCAGAAATCCTCAAATTGGAGAGATTCAAACTCTCCTCCATTATTTGTTCTAAGGGTTCTTATGTGTTTCCCTATCTACTTTTCAATAAAGGCTTTATACGCTTTGAATTTATCAAATGTGTCACTTTTAGCTTTAAGGAAATATATCCAACATTTTCTTGAGTAATCATTAATAAAAATGACATAATGCAAACAACCACTGAGTGAGGGAGATGACATGGGACCACATACATCAGAATGAACCAGATCTAAGATGCCTTGAGCTCTGTTGTCACTACTAGGAAATGCTTTCTTTATATTTTTACCTAGCATGCATCCTTTACAAATTTTATTTTTACTAAGAGAAATAGAGGGCATGCCACATACCATGTTCTGCAGATCTGGAAGTGCTTTTAATGAAGATGTCCAAGTCTTTTGTGCCACAATTCACTGGAGCTAGTCGCATCATGAGCCAATGCCTGAATTGACTATCCTGTCACAACGTACAGTCCTCCTCTGCATATCCCAATGGGTTCTGTTGTACTCAAGTGGCTACCTTTAGCCC
This sequence comes from Picea engelmannii, assembly GCA_009831015.1. Taxonomy (NCBI): domain Eukaryota; kingdom Viridiplantae; phylum Streptophyta; class Pinopsida; order Pinales; family Pinaceae; genus Picea; species Picea engelmannii. Next base: position 399,566 of record ML787590.1, on the reverse strand, counting down.
ACAATAGTGCCTTCATGTCCTTGAAGATCACCCAATATCTATTGTCCTCAAGGATTGCAACTGATATAAGATTCTTCTTGAGTCCTGGAACATATAATACTTCATCAACATGAAGTCTAGCCCCAGATTCCAATCAGAAGGAGATAGAGCCTACTCCCTCTATCTTATAACATTTGTCATCCCCAAGCTCAACCTGCTTTGCAAAAGATTTTGTTTGAAATCTGAGAGGATCTCCTTGTACCCTATCATGTGCTTTGATGCACCACTGTCTACTAACCAAGTTTTCGGTTGCGTGAAAACTGAAATGGATAAGGCAGAAACTAGGTAATATTCTTTTCTATTTTCTCTCTCATTAGGAGGACTTTTATGTTTTCTTTTGGATTCATCATCCTCAGCAGTTGAGGCATGATGTTTCCCTTTCCTTGGATTTTTCTTTCTAAACCAACAGTCTTTAGCAAAATGATCCAACTTATTACAACTAAAGCATTTAATCGTAGATGTATCAATATTCTTTCCTTTGAACATACCTTTGGTGTTTGACTTCCTCTGAGAGCCTTTCTGGAAAGTGACTTTCTTCTTTCCCTTGAGTCTTGATGCTAATGTTGAATTCTCTCCTCTGGTTGGCTCGCTCCTGGTAGCAGTGCGACTCTCCTCCTGGAGGCAATCATGCCATAACCTCTCAAACGTGGGTTGAATCTCTCTCCCACTTACACTAGATAAGAAGGTCTCCCATGAAGAAGGAAGACCATCAAATATGGCCTGCACTAAGTCATCATCGTCCAATGTGACACTCGTGACCAGAAGTTGATCTCTGATCTGGGCTATCCTGGAACAGAAAGATGCTACTGATTCACCTTTCTCCATCTTCAAATACTTAAGCTTGTGCTATTAAGTGTCATCTTCTTACTTGGGGCCTGTTTCTCATACAAATTCGCCAAGGTATCCATACAGTCATTGGCAGTCATTAACGAAGTCATTGCTGGCATTACACTGTCTTTACTGAGTCAAAGATGATTCTCTTAGCCTTTCCTTGACTCTTCCTGAAAGCCTCTCTTCCTACATTAGTAGTGGGTTCCTCAACCACTGTGGTCACATACTGCTCAAGATCATGCTCCTGCAAGATATTCGTTATCCGGAGCTTCCACACATTGAAGTTGGCAACTCCTACGAGCCTATCCTCGACCCTGACTAAAATGGAGGATGTCGTGGACCTCACACTACAAACTTAATCAAGCTTGCTTGGATCTGTGTGTACCTACTGCTGCACTTCAACAAAGCTTATCACACCCTAAGCTCTGATACCATGTTAAATTTTGCGCTTGATTTCTTATGCGGATTATTTCTTTGAATTCTTCAACACTTTGATTCCAACTTAATACATTTCAACAATATAGAATCATAACTGAATAGCAATAATCATGTAGATACATAAGCATGCACATCAACAACACATATACCCTAGGGAAACCCTGTACAGGGAGAAAAACCCCAGCAAACGATATTCCTTTATTGCATTAATAATGTAAGATCACTTACAAACATCCACCATGAATACTCTGCTCTTAAAGAGCTTGCCAAGTTGACTCTGACCTAAGAGACCTTATTGATATAGATGTATCCTAGTTGCTTTCAAACACTGAGATATATCAGCTCGAATATGGGTTGTTGAAACTGCCTCTAATTGACTGATGTGCGCTTCTATATGTTGCCTCTATATGTGATCCAGGTGGATATTGGTGGCCACCCACCTATTCCAACTGGCTCCTCGTGTCCATTTTTTATTCAACATGTCTTTCTGTACTGCTTTATAATTGTGATTTCTACACTTTTGGGGTTGTCTGAAGCATCACACATTCTCCAGGTGGATACGGGTGGCTTCTCACCTAATCCAATTGGCTTATTTTGTATGTTTTCATGTCAGCACATCTTGTTGTACTTCCAGGGCTATTTTGGGGCCCTAAACATTGTTTTTTTAACTCGCCACAGTCAGACTGTAGACAGAGTCAAAGTCTGGCGGCGGAATGTGTAGATCTTTGAAAGACCTTTCCAACAAGCTATCACGTGCCTAAAACGGAGGTCGTATGCAAAAGTTACGACCCTAGGAATTTGAGGTACCAAATTACACCAACTTACTCATAGGTCCCACATGACTTTTGGCATTTCACCTTCTAGGGTTAGGTTTTTGGATGTCTAGGGTTTTGGCATTCATGAGTAATATGAAAAGGGCCTATGGAGCCTCATTGTAATCCATTCTGCTCAGACGGATGCGCGTAGCATCCACATCTCTTCTCAGAGATAGCTACCACCATTCGAGCAAGTTTCAATTCTACAGTTTTACAGTTTCAGCCTATTTCATTATTTAATAGAAGATATTGTTCACTAGATATTTGTGTTATTCTTCCTGGATATTGTGTTGGGTATGTGTTATATTCTTTGCATGTGTGTGTGTGTGGGCGCGTCAGATACGACAACTGCGTCTGACGATTTTTTTTTTGGGCGGTTTTTTGCTATTTTTAGCGGATTTGTAAATTAATCCCGGATTAAGGGATTAGGGTTTTGGTATCTACGGAATACCTAAAAACATTGTATATATTGTATGGCGAATGGTGAAATTCGATATAATGAATATAAGAAAGGTTTTCCCGATTGAGGGTTTCCGATATAAAATCTCTATGTACTCTGTGTATGAGCCATTGATTAATTTCTGTATTGCTTAAGAATTTATATGCATTGCTTTACTTCACAGGTTTAAAACTTACATGTGGTATCAGAGCTCGTTTTTGGCTTCAGGGGAACGCCTTTGTTGTTGAGGGTTTGGCTCGGTCTTGATAGATCAAGTTTATCTTGGGTCTGTGATAAACCTGGGTTTAGTGGGAGCTTTTGCAGTGGAGATTCGAGTAAAGAAAGAGGAATGGCGAGCTCATCTAGAATCGAGAT
>ML787590.1:352090-372662 GCA_009831015.1 Picea engelmannii | reverse complement strand
ACATTTTGAAGATATCGACATGTAGTTGCATCATTATGTGTAGACAAACTTGACCACCTAAAATAACCCACTAGTGATATGTAAGGGGGCATACTTCGAATCCTGCCAGATGCCGCTAGGTCTTGGTCTCTTAATATATTTCCTTACTTTCAAGGAAAACTAAAACTCTAATAAAAATTTACAAAATATAAAATTTTAAAATTATAACATATATATACATTTCAAAATATATATATATATATATAACTTAAAAGATGATGATGATTAACGTCCACTGAGACCAATTGGTCTATTGGACCTTAAGAAGGTAAGAGATTACTTCAATTCCTTTAAAATTGTATTTCTATGCTCAAAAAGCATTGAGAGAAGCGTTCCAAGATCACCATAGTTTTGATGACTTAGGAGGTTAGGAAGGTCGATAATGTGGCAAATATTTTTAAATTGGGATCTAATATGGGTATAGGCAGGGCAATCCAAGAGGAAGTGTTTTTCATCTTTTACCTGCTTAGTGTTACAAAGGTGACAAATTATCTCATCCCATGGTATTTTGGGAGTTGTCCAACATCCAGTTTCACTATGTAGCTCATGAGAGTTTGTTTTTATTTTAGCAATGTTTATTTTCTTCTTTGCACTTCTCAAAACTGAGAGGTAATTTTGATCTTCTAAATTAGGGTTGACCACCTCCTTGTAGTATCTTAATTTCCTTTTATCCACTAATCCTTTATCACACCACATATTCTCTTTAAATTTAGAAGTGATAATATTTGTAATATTATCGACAATAGTTGTAATATTATCGATATTCTGCATGATGGCTTCTTCTTGTATTCCCCAATGATTTAGGCAAGATTTGGCATCTTTATGCCATCCCCGCTTGAGCCACTGGTGGTTTTGGCTAGAGTTTAAAGCAATTTTGGGGAGCCTCTTGTCATCCATGTTATCTTGTTCTTGTACGTTAGGTATCTAATCGTAGCAATGCTCTCAATGGGGGAAAGGCTTGCTTCTATGAGAAGGATAGGATAGGATGTATTGCCCTTAATTTTGAGATTATAAGTTATAAAATTCTTTTGGATATGTTCTATCTTTCTCTAGGATTCTCTAGATACACTATAGCCCCAAACTTCACATCCATACAAGATACTTGGAGGGACGAGAGTGTGATAGAGGAGTTTTTTTTTATCCCAAAGCCAAAGGTCTGTTGATTTACAATTGTTTTCAAGCCCATAACAAGTTTCCCACCCTCCATTTATCCTTTTTTCAATGTTATAGTTCCAATTGAGCTTGTGGTGGATATCGATTCCAAGATACTTGTATGAAGGCACTTCCTCCAAGATATTGTTTTCATAAACCAAAGTATCGTAGGTGATTCTTTTGGATTTAATGATCATAACCTTTGTTTTGTCAATGTTCACAGTCATGCCCATGCTACAGCATAAGTCGTTGAGGGTTATTAGTTGCTTACCTAGGTCATATGGACTATTCCTCATAAGAACAATATCATCAGCATAAAGGAGGATGGTGACTATACTAGCAAGAGTCGGGCCAACACAACCTGCATCCTCCAAACAATATTCTAACTTATCAATATAGATGTTGAAAAGGGTAGGGGATAGGGAACAACCTTGCTCGACTCCTATATTACAGTTAATTTCTTCTAACCAGCCCTCAGTGTTCCTAAACTTGGCAGTAACTTTCTCATATAGCCTTACTGCAGTAGCTCTTAACTTGAAAGGGACTTTGAGCTCTTCTAACCTATTCCAGAGGCTGGTCCTAGGCACAGTGTCAAAAGCTTTTCTAAAATCAACGAAACAATAAAGGAGATCAATTTTATAATTACGACACTCCTCTGCAATGATCCTAAATGTAACAAGGTGGTCTATAGTGGAGTGGTAGCCTCTAAATCCAGCCTGGCCTCTAGCTCTTTTTCCATGGCTTTCTAGGCATGTGTCGATCTTCTTTTCCAAAATACTTCCATACAGCTTAGCTAAAATGGGGCTAATCATAATGGTCCTATAATTAAAGGGATTGTTTTTATCCCCGCTTTTAAAAATAGGTACAGTGAGGCTTTGAGTCCAAGGTTTTGGGAAGCCTTGTTGGATAGCTAAATTGAAGAGCTTATGTATGTGAGGGATGAGGATAGGTCCTCCAATTTTAATATTTCAGCTGGGTAACCTTCAATGTCCTTAAATTTTCCTTTTGAGAGTCATTTAACCCCAAACTTAATGTCTTCTATAGAAAACACTTCATCCTTTGAAGAGTTGTTTGGCATGTTGTCCATGACGTTAGGGGATTCATATAGATTTTTAAGGTAGAAATTCCTATCCTTCAAGGTAATCTTATTATTTTCTTTAGTTTTAAGAGTTAAAATTTGCCTCCATAATTTCTTAGGATCTATCTTGAATAGGTGCAAAAGCTTCTCTTGTTTTTTTATTTATATAGTCTTTTTTTTCCGTTTAATTAAGATTTTGTATCTATTTAGCTTATCAGATTTTAAAGATGCATTGGAAGCATCCCTAATGGATTTTCTAGCAATTTTACATTCATTACCGTACCAAGGGTTAGTTGTACTGTTTTTCTTTTTACGTAGCACCTCAATAGAGAAATTATTAATTAAACTAGAGAGGGTTGTTGTAAATTTATGATAGCCAGCTTCAATATTGCTTTGATACGATATGAGTTTTAAAGCATTGCTCAAGTCTTTTAAGAAAAGATCGACTTTTTGTTTGTCAAAAAGTAAGTGCCTTTTGTTGTCAGAGTGCTCCTCTACAGAGTTTTGTACATGGCAAAGTTAAGAGTTAGGGTTAGAGGTCTATGATCAGAGTCAGGTATATGGTCATCTAAAAGATCAAAGTTTACTATTTGGTTGTATGGGGATATCCAATATTACATAATCAACAACATTGCTACCCATCCCATGGATAAAATTCATCCTATTAGAATTGGCCACTTCTTTAGACCATTGCAAATTATTAAATCTTGAGAACTACAGAGCTTGATTAACTCAGTACCGAACAAATTCTTGATTAGGTCTTCAGAGTTTCTTCTGTAACTGTTAGCTAAGACAAGGTCCTCATCTAGCCAAAGAGGATTAGGGTTGATGTCATTACTTAAGATAATAGCTCGATTGGTTGCAGTTCTAGCATTAAAGTCTCCTAACAGGAGGATACTACCTTCATTTTTCATATTGTAGATATCTTGCTCTAAGCTTTATGTAACATGCTATGCCTCCAATCCCCCTACAGGAGGACTTCTTGTTCCATGCGGACCACAAAACAAATCCTTTGATATTAGGAACCTTACATTCTTCATGCTCCCAAGTTTCACCCAAGAGAATAATTCAATGTCACTCGAGATCCAGCTTAGTATAGGCCCTTTACTCCATGGAAAACCACGGCAGTTCCAAAAGAGGATCCGGAGTGTCCCAAATTCCTATTTATCGTTGTCCTTTTGGTCTCTATCCCTAATAATAGCTTTTCGGTTCCTAATTATTGCCCATTTTCCTTCCTTTCTGGCTTCCTTTACCTTTTGAACCTTCTACCTTAATTTAATTTGATCTTTTGGAATGAGGTCTTCATTTATAATTTATGAATATTTGAGACCCTTTTAAGCTCGGAGTTTTACTAAGTATGTCATATTTATGGGCATTAGAGCTTACCATAACCCGAATCAACCTATATTTATGTTCAATTGTTTTGCCCAACCTTTTTGCTTCTATAAGGCCAATTGTTTCAACTTGTGGTTAATTTTTTAATTCCTTCTCGACTATTGCTAATGTGTCCTCATCTTTCTTGTCTTTTATACCAAAAATTATGAGATTCAAGGCTCTTTTGTTATGTTCGTGGTCTAACTCTATGAGCTTATTCATTTCCTCTTTGATAGGTTTGATATCCAATTTGTGTTCCACGCTATTTAGGGCCAAATTGTTAATTAGCTTGTCTTCTAACTCTTTAATTTTGTCCCTAAGATTGTTATTTTCATCCATCTCTTCTTCCTTCATTGATTGTTTTTGTTCTTGGCTGCTTTTTTCTACTTCTTGTAATCTAGCCTCCATTTTGTGTAGTTGAGTCTCAAACCTAATAGTTTATTGTCCATATGTCTAAATATTATCTTCAAAGGATCTAAATTTATTATCAAGCATTGCTAGTAACTCACTTTGAAGCATTGCTACTAATTCACTTTGAAGTTTGGCTTCTCTCTCTTCTCTATGTTTTTCTATATATGATAAATAAAATAAACTAATATATTAAATTGTGTATATATATATTATAACATAAATAATATAACGTATAATATAAAACTTTTATAAATATATATAATATATATAATATGCAATAATATAAATATAAGTCTGATGCAATAATATAAATAATGTCTTTATAAAAATAGTATTTTATAATATCTAATAAATACATATACAATTTTGTAAGCATATTGCATATTGTATGCTAAAGCCTAACCATGTCGTGACCCTCTTAGACATTGCAGAAATAAATAAGGATGGTAAGCCAGCAGAGAAAGTGTTCAAATTGGTTCGGGACAGAGGGACAGATACAAACACACAGAGACGCATCCGTAGAGGGAGAGATAAAAACAAATAGACGTCCGCGCATCTGTCCTCGACATTCACCATTACCGTCTTCGACAATCACTACGCGAAATTAATGAATTCAAATTTCATTGAGCTAACCCGCGACTTACAACGAGCTGTGAGTGAGCACGCGAAACATGAAACATTGTGGAGGGATCCATTTTCGCTAGCGCGGGAAACGTTTATGAAACAGATCTTGGGCGGATCTGAATCGAGATCTGGTTCAGATCCGAGGATCCACAGATCCATCCCCTAGGGTCGACAAATCCGGTAACTTAGCTAAATACCAAGGATGAGGTCTTTAGCAGGTTTCAAGAACTCAAAGATCTAGTTGAAAACCAAACAAGGAAGAAGATGAAAGTCTTGAGTTCAGACAATGGGAGTGAGTATACCTCTAAGGATTCTAAGGGTTTCTGCAAGGAGGCAGGAATCAAGAGGGAGTTGATTGTTTTGTACAACCCATACCAGAATGAAGTTGTGAAGCAAAAGAATCGATCCATCATAAGGATTGCTAAGGCCATGATTCATGACTAGGACTTACCAATGTTTCTTTGGGAAACCGCATGCAACACAGCAGTCTACATCCAGAACCAGTGTCCTCACAGGATCTTGGAGGACAAGACACCAAAGGAGGCATTCACTGGTTTGAAGCCAAAGGTGAGTCATTTATGCATCTTTGGCTATCTAGTTTATATCCATGTACCAGTAGAGAAGAGGACCAAGTTGGAAGCCTCCAACAAGAAGGGTTTATTTGTAGGTTACAGTGAGACTTCAAAGGATTACAAGGTCTATATTCCAGAGCAGAGGAAGACAATAATGAGCAAGGATGTAAAGTTTGAGGAAGACTTTGCATCCAGGAAGTCCCATGAGCCTATTCCACTGATATAGAATAAGGAGTAGGAAGCTCTGAAGGTTGAGCCAAGGTCACCGGTGATTTCCAGAGCAGTACAACAACCTACATGTGAAGAGGGGGAGACAGTAGCCCCTTCCACTTCAATCAAGAGACCTCGATGGTTCACTCAAACGTTGAGTGATGCTTAGGAGTATGTTGAGGCTCCTAGGAGCACATTTAGAGAGAGTAGACCTCCAAAGAATTTTCCAAACTACATGGCATTGATGAGCAACATTGTAGATTCCAAGCCTTCCAACTTTTGAGAGGCACCAGACCAATAAGTATGGCGGGATGCCATGATGGAGCACACTTCCATCATGAAGAATGATGTTTGAGACATAGTGGCAAGACGGGAGGGGAAGTTAGTAGTGAGTTCCAAGTGGCTCTACAAAATTAAGCATGCAGTAGATGGCAGCATTGAAAAGTTCACAGTGAGGTTTGTGGCAAGAGGGGTCTCTAGAAAGAGGGAGTGGACTAGGAGGAGACTTTTGCTTCAGTCGCCAGGTACACTTCCATTAGAGTAGTTATGTCCTTAATTTCATTTATGGGATGGAGGATACATTGGATGGGTGTGAAGACAACTTTCCTTAATGGGATCATTGAGGAAGAAGTGTACATAGAGCAACCTCAAGGATTTCAGGTAAATGGGAAGAATTCCCATGTTTGCAAGCTTAAGAAAGCCTTGAATGGACTCAAGCACACACCAAGAGCATGATATTCCAGGATTGAAGGATATTATGGGATTCACCAAAAGAGAAGCAAATCCTACCTTATATTACATATTTGTTGGGACTAATCTAATCATTTTGGTGATGTATGTAGATGACTTGTTTCTTATAGGTGCAGAGAAGCTCATTACAAGGTGCAAAGCATATATGGTAGCTGAGTTTGAGATGAAGGAAATCGGCATGATGCATTACTTCTTAGGTTTGGAGGTTTGGCAGACACCAAGGGAGTTTTTCCTTGGGTAGGGTAAGTATGTAGTTGAGATCCTAAAGAGGTTTTGGATGGAGGACTGCAAACATATGGCCACACCCCTGATCACTAATAGGAAGGCGAAAGCTTCAGATTAATAGTTTATGGATCCCACATTGTTCAAGCAATTGATAGATTCCTTGATGTTTTTGGTCAACACTAGGCCAAATATATGTTTTGTAATGAACACCTTGAGTCAGTTCATGGTAGATCCAAGGCAGGAGCATTGGGTAGTAGCAAAACATGTGCTCAAATATTTGAGGAGCATAATGGAGTATGGTCTGAGATATCTTGGAGATAGTGAAGTGAAGTTGCAAGGATATTCAAACTTAGATTGGGTAAGCAGTGCAACAGACAAGAAGAGCACCTCAAGGTGTTGTTTTAGCTTGGGTTAAACAATGATATCATGGTTCATTAGGAAGCAGACTTCCATGGCACTTAGCTCATCAGAAGCAGAATACATGGCAGCCAGTACTGCTAGCTGTGAGGCCCTTTGGCTTCACAAGTTACTTGTAAGATTATTTTCAGGAGTTGGCCCCACAGTTATTTGCTATGATAATCAAAGTTGTATTGAACTCTATGAGAATCTAGTGTTTCATGACAAGTCCAAGCACATGGAAATTATATATCACTTCATATGAGGCAAGATTTAGAAGGGAGTGGTGAAGCTCTAGTAAATTCCCATAGATGAGCAGGTAGTTGATATTTTGACCAAGCCCTTGGAAAAAGGGAAGTTTGAAGCATTTAGCGATAGACTTGGGTTGGTGCAGAATTCCTTTCTCACTAAGAGGGAGTGTTGAGAAATATAGCTCGAACAAGAACTTCTGCACAGGTTTAGTGTGAATGTGCTGGAAGTGGTTCGAGATATTTCGAAAAGTAATTCTATTTTGTAATTCACTTTAGTAAAAAGTGAAAAGTCTTCTATTTCGTTGTTGAGTCTAATAAAGTGTATTTCATGCATTTATAACTTTGACTAGGATTAATATCAACCATAGATCTCACTGAGAGAATAGGGTTTTGGTAGATTATGGTTTCAATGAAAAGTATAAAGAAAGGTCAAGATAGAGAGTTCAGACACACACAGTCAGACGAGGTTGACTGACCAAGAGAGAGACAGAGTAGGGCGAATCAGGAAGAGAAGCAAGTCATACAGCTACAGATCCGTACAATCCATACAACCATAAATCCACGCAGTTCGTACAGCTACAAATCTGCACAATCCGTACAGCAGCGGATCTGTATAGTTTGTATAGTTGTATGGAGTCCGTACAATAGCCCACAAGATGGCCATAGAATCCGTATAGCAAAATTGTATAGCCGTACAACAAGGTCATATAGCAATTTTGTTGTTGTTTTCTTGTTTTTCCAATAGGTTGTACCTCTCTCAGGCAGGTCGTACACCTTTTAAAGGTGGTTTGATAATCGTGTAGTTGTTGTGTTTTAGTAGACTCTAAAGGTTACCTTGTAAGCTTTGTCAAAGGAATGAAAATCTGATTTGAAAGAGAAATCCCTGTGTATGTGCTTCATGCTTCCACTATTTACTTTTTCATCTATTATGTGATTGATGCTATGGTTTGAAATTTAATTTTTGCATTAATTAAATTCAACAATTTATTTGTTTAATTGAGATTATAAGGACAACAATCATCTAGGGCTGGAAATTTCTACATTCATCACACAATGCAGGATGACACCCATGGATTTTCTATGTACCAATTGTAGATCCAAGGGCATTGTCATATTGCACATGTTATTTTGGTGCTACCCTTATGGTTTACCCAACCCTTGGCCAACCAAGGGGGAAGGTGGCATTCTTACAAGATGGCTTGGCAGTATCATTTATCATGCTCTTTTACTCATTTTAGCTTATCAGATTGATTAGTCATGTTTGTACCATTGGCAGGGGTTGCTTCAACAGTATATCATGTATATTCATCTTGTTACAAGTGTTACTCCATGGTTCATTATTGGTGGGGAGATCTCCTATTACCTTTCTCTTATGCTAACGATGTTCCAGTCATTACTCTCACTTGGTTGTTGCATGACGGGTTCAAGTCTTATTCCTAGTTGTGTCTTCTAGCTTGGTGGGATACTTTCCTAGTGGTTTGCCTAGATGTCATTCCATTTTCATTATCATTTCATCATTTTTCCTAGGTACCATCCATTATTTCATCACCGTTTCAGCTTACCTAGACATAATTCATATTATGCTCATATTCCATCATTTACCCACTCCTATAGAGGGCGCATGATTCATTTCATCCATTTTCATATAGTTTTTCCTTCATAACTAACCTCTCATTTGGCATATTTCATTATATCACCGTTTCCATGTGTGAACATACCAAAGTGGTTTGGGATATTTTATTACTAATTAATCAAACCCAAACCTAAGGTTGAAGTGCTACATTATTGGCCTATTTTATTACTGGGCTCTAAACCTTGATTAAGTCCTCATTCCCTAAGTTGCAATTTAAAAAAAAAAGACAAGAGAGAGAGAGAGAAAAGAAAACAACACTAGGGAATGCAACTTAATGTTTGTGAGGAACACGACTTGAGTGTAGCGCTCCCCTTTGGCACACATGTTGAGGCAATCTAATAATAAAAAATGACATTTGGTTAGTGGTTGCCCTCATGAGGAATTCATTGCCTCTCTTTAGCCTTGTTCACACTCACACATGCCACTCTTTGTTGACTATTTATTAGTCTTAGCACATATGTTGAGGAGGTGGTTGATCTTGCATAGCTTTTTAGGGTTAATTATGCATGCGTCCTACCCATTTGTCCACTTTTACATTTAATTAACCATTCTTCCACTCACTTATTAACTCCATCTTCTTGGCACTCTCTCCTAGGTGGTGCATTCCAGTAGAAGGTCCACCTACACCATTGAATAATCCCTATTCACACCATGTTTTCACCTTGATGATTGATATTTGACTTGGAACTAGTGCGCCCTTGCTATTTTGGGAGATTCTTCACATGGTTCGAGATTTGCATCGAGGAGTTATCTCTTGGATATTATTTTTTATTCCATGGACTTGGTCTCTTGCTATTTATGGAATGGCGTTCCTTCTCTTGGTGGACCATTTGCATTATTTGGAGACTATTTTATTATGATTTGACAAGGTCTCAGGCTATTCTTAGAGGGCACACTTGTGGGAAGTTATTATTCACTATATTTGGAGAATGGTTGCAACTCTTTGCACCATTCCCTAGAACACACCTCTCTTAGACATTATTTTATGGCTATTTGTTGGATAGGCCTTCCTAGGCATGCACTCTAGCTCCTTGATCATCTCATGGAAGGATTAATATATTATTTGATGACCAATTCAGAAGCAACATTATTTTATTACTTGTTTGACTCATCAAACATGATCACTAGGATAGTATTTTTTTATTGTGAGGTGGTTTAGCCTAAAACTCTATAAATAAGAGGCTCCCTTCACTTGTAATGGTTGTTGTTGAGTGAGCTATATTAGAGCATCTCTTCTTCTAGGAGCAAATATTGTGAGGGAATTATTTCTTCTTTATATATGTGAGGCTACATTGTGGATGTATTTGTTGGTGATTGGAGATTTTGTATGCAAGCTAAATGATTGGATCAAAGTCATCTAAGTAAGAACTACTTCAAATGTTCGATAGTTAGGTGTGAATTTCCTTCACTCTTGTTATTTAATTTCATTTACTCTAGGTATTTCTATTCTTGTTGCTTCAAAAAGTAGTAACTTAGGCTAGCAATACTTCGGCAAATAAATTACTTGGTCCAATTTTGAAATTAACACCTCTTTAGGTTATTTCCTTACGTAGATTAGGTTTCAATTTTTGGCCGTATAGGAGCTTAGTGGTATGCTTTAAAACAACCCTTAGATCCTTGAATTCAGACTAGGTTAGGCACTTCATATAAATTAGTTTAGCTTGCTGGAAATTAGTTTATTTTCTGTTTTAAGTAATTACTAGGTTCTATTTTTTACTTTTTTCAGAAAATTTCAATTTCCCGCAATCATTTTAGTCTAGGAATTCAATTTCTTGATTTTAAACTAGGCTAAAGTATTATATATGATTTTGTTTCAAATTTCTGGTTTGAATTAAGTGCATTTCCAGCACTTAAATTAATTCAGAAATTTGCATTTCCAGCATAGCATAGTGACATAGGATCTCATTTATTTATTATAAACTAGCTTATTTTTTATTTTTTACAGTCTGGAAATTGTATTAAATTTCTGTTTTCATCAAGTGCATTTCCAGCACTTGATATAGTTCAGAAATTTGTCTTTTCCAGATTGTATTTGAACCTTAGATCTCACATTTAGATCATATATTAGGTTCATGTTGTATAAGTAGCATTCTGAAATTTTCTTTTTTGGAATTTCATTGTTAATTTCTGTATTTGCATTTAAATTTAAACGCAGAAATTTAATTTCCAGATTGCATTATTCAGCATTGCATCTTAATTTATCACTTTACTTGCTCAGTTTTCATTTCAATTGTGTTGACCGCCTCTCCAACACAGGTGGTCAACTCCATGTGCCATGAAGAGATGCATCATCAGATGTAAATTTGTTGAAGACTTTGGTTCTACAGGGCATGTTTGGCCCCAGCACTTCTTTTTGTAATTGGAATTTTCACACCCCTGTGTGGGTTAATAATGTAATAGGTCTGCATGAGTCATGTCTAGGTCAGTTACCTTGGGATCGGTTCACTGGGAGAGTTCCTTTCACCGAGGGTTTTTTATCCTCAGGTTATCAATTGGGCTTTTCAGCCCTCTTGATTTCCCTTGAGTTTTTTCCTCACACTTGCAATAATTCCTCCAAAGTGGTGAACAACGTTCTAGTGGGTTTATCTTTTGGTAACTATTATAGGGAATCATTGTAAATGACCATGCAAGACATCTTAGAAAGTCTCGCGGAATTCCATCAAGTCTAGATTAGTTTTTTTTAATTAATTAATTTTTAATTAAATTTCCCTAAATTTGGAGGTTTAATTATTTAATTAATTAATTATTTTTGAGCAATAATTGTAAAAACTAGGTCCTTGGATTTTGATAGGGGTATTTGTGCTCAAAAGAAATGGAATAGCACCCCCCACATCCATGGACCAAGTTTCAGCTCAGTTGGGCAACTTTAGCCATGGGTTTGTCCACCCGGAGTGTCAGTCAGTCTAAAACAGCAATTTTAATTGCTAAAGTCCAAACATGGCAAAAATGTAATTTTGTAATAATGAGTTTAAAGGATTAAAAAGGTGAAATAATGGTTAAAGAGAGACCCCCTAAGCATAACATTACCCTCCTAACCTTTTCCAACCTATTCTAATCCCTTACACCATCTCCACACTCAAAAGTCACGCCTCCCTAGGGGGATTGACGTTTTTCCTTTTTAATTAAATTTGTGACTTGAGTGTGGCCCCCTCTCTTGTGCTTTCACTCCCTCTAGCCTCCACATCACCCCTTGAGGTGACCCCACTCCCGCCACCTCATTAATTCCTTTCCTTTTCTTGTTTTTCCCCCTTGTGGTGCGTCTTCCAAGGAAGTTACGCCCCTCCTTTGTTGATCTCCAACAAAAATCGTTTTTTATTTGTTGGAGGCTCTTCATCTTCCCTAGCACGGATCCCATGGCCTCTCACTTGTGCTTTGTGTGATCCCAACCTCACCACACTCATCTCTCACCCTCTATCATTTACCTCATCCCAAGAGGTGCGCCCTCCAAGAGGAGTTACGCCATCCCTCTTCTAGAAACTCCACAAATAATTTTTTAAAAATTATTTGAAACCTTTCCACTTCCTTGGCATCAATCCCAAAGCCTCCCACACCCTTTTTGTTTGATCCCAAATTTTTCCATCCTTTCTACACCCTAGATCTAGTTTTCAAGCCCTAGATGGTGCGCCCTACCCTTGGGATCTCCTCTTTTGCTTGTTGTTGGACACTTGGCATTGATCCAAGAGGGGTGAGTTTGCCTCTCCAAGTATAAAAGGAACCCTCCCCTCACTCTTTTCTTCACCATATCTTGAGCTATTGTTATGCTACTTCATTTTCCACTCTCTCTCTCTCTCTCTATTGTTCCATCATTTCCATTCTATGCTCTTAGGGTTTTGGAGTATTTTCTCTCCAAGATCTATTTTCTTGAGTAATAATAAAGGAGAAGCTTTGGAGGATAACTAGAGGAGCAATGCATGTTCTTGTTCTTCTTATGCATATGAGGTAAACTTGTATCGATTTGTTTGATGATGGTACACATTAGATCTTAGGTAAAGTGTTACTTGGATAGATTTATCAATGCATGTTCTTGTAGATCTATATATCTTGATATGTTAGATAGGATTGAAGTGTCATCTTGTTAACATATTCAACATATTATCTCTTGTATGCACATCATCTTTCAAGTTTTTGTAGGTTTGGCTTTAAGGGTTTCATTAGGAACACCACAAGCAAGAAGGATCTCTTGAGACACATCTATACTCCATGCTTTTCTCACCCTTTACTCTTCTTCTATATTGTTGTTCATTCACATACATTTCAGCTAGCTTAACTTAGTAAGATTGGTCACTTATATCAATTTCTACTACGTCTTTCTTGCAGAAAATTTTTGCCCTAAAAAGCAAAAGTTTTCTTTCACTTTGCTTGGTTGTGTGTAGCATTTTCCAGCAAGGATACCTTGCTGATTTGTAGGTTTCAGATCTGGTTGAGAAGGGGTTTTGGCTGCCCAAAGACATCCACACAACATTCTAAGACCCCCAAATGGATTGGTAGCTATCTCTCAACCTCCCTTGTCAATTTCTAGGATTTCTTGTACATTTTTCTTCTTCTTCTTCTTGTTTAGTGGCTCACAGTTGTAGGAGGAGAAGTGGTACGGCCTCCTCCCACGTGTGAGCCTTGGGGTAGTGTAGATCTAGCTTGGATTTTCATCTTTTTGCATTTTATCCCCTTTTTGAGCTAGGACGTGGGGTTTGGAGGTGAGGGCATCTTCTAGACCTAGGACGTGGGGTTTGCTTGAGGTTTGTTTGGTTTGCTTGTTTACTCTCCTAGCCCTCTTCTTGTTGCTTGCTTGCCTTTCTTTCTCACTTCTATAAATCTTAACCAAGCTAAGCAACTTAATTAATTGCCTACCTAGTTGGGAGAGAAATACCCCAATAGGTTAGGTAAGTGTTCTATTATGTGATTAATGATCTAATTGATTAATGTTATAATTGTTCTAGATTTAGATCTAACATACAATCACTATCTTAAGGCTATTGGGCATTATAAATAGCTCCTTAGCTAGATCTCTTGCATGCTTAGTTTGCTTCAAGCCTTTATCTTTATTCACATGCTTAGATCTATAATCCTTAATCTCTTAATGCTTCAATAAGTAAATGGTGTTATTCTTTATTGCATAGATCTCTTAAGGCCATTTGCCATAGGCTTGAATGTTATTTCATGGTTAAGTAGGCAAACACACTAAATCTTCTTTTCATATCTTGTAGGCAAGCTATCCTTGCCCTTGTGATTCATTTCTTTCATAGCAAGCTCTTATGTTAATAATCTAAGTGCATATGAAAAACTAAATCTTCTTTCAGCGATCTTTATTTGCTTTACATGAGTTCATATTCTTGATTTCATAAGCTTAAAGCAACACACTCATAAGCTCATAAAATTTTCGGCCATATCACTAAATCACACTTTAAAAGTGTCATAAAATCTTTAAAACACTCTAAAACTCACATAAAAGTCTACCTAATCCATATATATACTTAATAGACTATTTAGGGTACCTTAGACCACCATCTTCACCATCTAAAACGGGTTTGAGTAAAACAACGGAGGGTGTAGGCAGGAGACTGTCTCATGGCGCACAGGATGTGTCATCTCCGGGAAGTACTCCTACTTTAGGGTTGACTGGTTCTGCTAGGGTTGGCCTCGTTGCCACACTATCTTGAGCGTCCAACAGTTATTTGGCAATAGGAGGAGGAGGCTTTGGTGAAAGATTAATAAAATTTGATAATCTAAAGAAAGCTAAATAACTCAACCTTGGGCTTAAGCTTCTAATAAGTACTTTGTGGGTTAAATAATTAAGAGTGTGGATAATCTTCATCAATCTTAATAATACTTGTGCTTAAAAGATCTAAATCTTCTTGAATGTGTCGATGATATTGATATATTGATGGTGATCTCATAAATGTGATGATGTGTTAATGTTGATGCTCTAATCCTTTGACAACCTGCACACATAAAGATAAAACGTGGTTAGCTTGCTCTTTGTATCATTTGTATCTTAGCATTTTTACTTGTAAGTAACTGTATCTAATATTTATTGGTTCAATTTATTCTTTTGTAATCTTGTAAACAACTTGTAATTTATTTGTAACGAGCAACCCTAACATCTAGTTAACCCCGTTGCCCAACCTTAGGCACTAGTCTTAGTTGACCTAGGGAAAGGTTTTGCCTTACATTCTAACCCTTTGCATCTTGCATTGTTGCCTTAGCATCATAGGATAGATCCCCTCTAACCTTAAGAAATTAAAATTAACTCCTAGAACATTAACTACTAATCATCTAGAAACTAAGGTCTACCCCCTTTGGCTTCCCTAGGAGTGAGCCTAGACGGAAGAGGTTCCGGTCAAAGTGACAGCATGGGTTGTGAACCTAGGCATTGTGCCTCCAAGGACACACTAAGTGAGCCAGACTCAGCTCATGTTTGCAAGTGTGTATAAGGACGGCAACAAATTGCAAATCTAAAAAATAACTGTAACATAAGATTATTAAATTTTCAGATTTGTCACAAGTCTAAGAACATAACACAAACTATCCTACACTAAACTTGAAAATTGGTTGGAACTTGTATATACCTTCATTGGAAACACTTTAAACCAGATTCACAAGCAAACACATTTGTTCATAAACACATCATTGACACACCTAAACAATTGGACTTGGACTTGCCTTAAGGATACCCCCCTTGAGTTGGAGAAGAGCCAACTTAAAGTGAGAGGAAGCACTACTGAGGTGATAGTAGGTAGCTATCCTAAGTTACACAAATTAACACCCTGTGCTTAGGACTTTACACTTTGGAGGTGCTAGATTTTGTTGTCACATTTTGGCACCCTTGCCAGGGATAAAGTCTTTTTTTCCTGAATTCATAATTCTTGGATTCTCAAACCTTTGATGAGCTTAAACTCAAAACTTTAGATCATTCATGCTCATCTGGCGAATCCATTAAGTGAAGTTGTGCCCCCAAGATATCTTACTAGGACTTCCTCACAAGGCCTTGTTCACTCGAATGCAGAACCTGAGAGATATCTTAGAAGAAGGGTAAACAAGAATAGACGTTCAAACAATTTAAACCATGACCACATAGTTGAAGATCTTAGGTTCCTCTTTGAAAACTCAAATTCACTTAACATGGTTGCACCCTGGTTGGATGAAATTTACAAACCCCTTGATTTTTCACAAATAAATAGGCATCCACGTGACTTACCTGAAAAGGTTATTGACAAACTACCCACCTGTTGAATTTTAAGATGCTTAGCTCATGCACATGTAGTTTATTTCAATTTAGCATGTACTTGAACCATAAACAGTGCAGCAATACCATACACAAGTGTTGCAATAACCAAGATCACAAGAAGAATAACCATGCACAAGAACACAAGAAGTATCCTGGGAAAACCCTTCTCAAACAAGGGAAAAACCTAGCAATCCTTTGCTATATTCTTAAGAGAAGATCCCCCACACCATAGACCTTAGCTCATGCACATGCAGTTTATTTCAATTTAGCATGTACTTGAACCATAAACAATGCAGCAATACCATACACAAGTGTTGCAATAACCAAGATCACAAGAAGAATAACCATGCACAAGAACACAAGAAGTGTCCTGGGAAAACCCTTCTCAAACAAGGGAAAAACCCAGCAATCCTTTTCTATATTCAAAAGAGAAGATCCCCCACACCATAGACCTTAGCACACAAGAGGGATCTTTCAAAAACCTAGAACCTAACGCCCAAGAGAGGTGCGCACTTCAGCCATACATGCACTTGCTGAAATTCCGAGATGACAAGTGAGAGTGTGTAATCCTCAATGGGGATACACCTTTATTTATACAAGAACTGACAAAGCAAAAGGTGTGTCTATTGGCACAATAGGGCCAACCTCATTAACTCAATAATATAATTAATCATTACACAATATTAATTATCTTTCACATGGTGGAGCCGACTTGTACCCTTTACAACACAAAATTAGGGTTACAAGTAAATCTTACTCTCGGACAATATAGCAAGGATCTCACACGTCCACTAGTGCTCAGCCACTAGGAACATGTTCATCTATGCTCAGCCACAGGGACGTCACACTCAATAGATCACTCAACTGAGTCCACAGGAGTACCATCTGGAGCACCATCTCAAGCCGACTCAACTAAGTCCATAGGAGTACAAGGCAGGGGACCATCTCAAGCCGACTCAACTCAGTCCAAAGGAGTATAAGGCAGGAGACCATCTCAAGTCATCTCAACTCAGTCCAGAGGAGTAGACAAGAGACCACACGTCATAACAACTCAGTCCAAAGTCCGACGCACACCCATCACATGGGCACACCCAACACTTGGGCTCCCTCACACAAATGTCTCAAGTCAGTCCAGAGGAGAACGATCTGGAGGATGTCTCATGAAGCTGCAATCAACAACACCACCTTCCAAGGAAACAATGTTGTTTCAACACAAGATCATTGGAAGGCCTTCATGAGTTTAATTGTAAAACATTGTGTACCACATTTGGACTCTCTTGTGAAGTTGTTTGTCTTATCATTAAAAGACGATGCTCTTGATTGGCTCACTAGCTTACCTGACCATAGTATTCGAGATAAGAACTAATTAGAAAATGCTTTCATGGAAAAATGGGGGGAACACCAAAATAACAAATACTTGTTGGTTGCCCTAACCAATGCCAAAAGAAATGAAAATGAAACCATTGAGGAGTTCAACAAAAGGTTTCAACAAATTACCCAAAAACTTCCTCAAGATGTTAAACCTCTCGAAGTAGCAATTCTCAGTTATTACCTCAATTAATTTGATGGAGAGTTGGGCTTCCAAATTAGAGAGAAAGGCCCTCAAAACCTTAGCACAGCCCATGAGTCAGCCATTAAAATAGAGAAGAACGTGACGGCTTCTGGAAAGCCAAATTTGCTTGGTTCTTCTTGATCCCACACAAAACGTTAAACAAGATCTCGAGCAATTAACATTGTTGAGCCTACTCTTGATCCCATCATCGCATTTACTAAAACAATTAAACAAATGGAAACCAGTTTTACCCAACAAAACACAGCTATGCAAAACAAATTGGTACAATTGGAAAGAGTTCAACAAAACTGATATCCACCTAGGGGGAATGGTGGATGGGAAAGAAATAGGGGTCCTCCAAATCTCCTCTATCTTCTATATTTCTTTCTTCAAGCAAACAACCCCCCCCGGCCCACCCCAGACCACCTTTTTCTTTGACGAGGGTGATCCTGACATCTATATTTCCCATCTAAGTCCCAGTTCTCACGCCTCACTTCTATGGATGCCAAATACACTTGTCTTTCATCCACCATTTGGGAAGGTGCTCTTCAATCCTATCCCCACTACACCATATCCACTCCTCCTTCCTTCAAAACTAGGTCTTGTCCCATGAACAAATGGTATGACGATGAATGTAAAAACCTCCACGGTCAGCTTTAGCACACCTTCCTACCCCCATCTTAAGGCTTCCTACCACAACCTTCACCATAAGAAGCGCATCTTCATTTCCCAAAGGAGACATCGTGTGCTTCCCTTATCCACTCCCCTAAAAACTTCTGGCTCACCTTCCCTCGCCACTCTCCTCTTCCTTTCCATCCAAATTCCATGTTCACCCATACCTCCCCCCTTTATGATGTCCCTGGGGATCCCCACCTCTCCCCCCCCTTCTTGCCACCTATTCTCATATCGAGATATCTCAAAAGTCATGTGGATGATGAACACTAGCAAAGCAGCGAATGAGGAAGGGTTCTAGGAAGAACTCTTCAAGCAAGGGCTTCACGCTATGGACAACCACCTGACCAACTTGTTCAACCCAGTGGTTTGTTCAGAGTTCCCACAGTCTTGGTCACATCACATTATTCATCTGATCCACAAATCAATAACTGCAGGACGATCATGGTTGGCCACACGTTTTCCAAACTCTATGCTATAGTCCTCTATTTGAAGCTCTCTTGGGAGCTTGAGAGGAGGCAAGTTAGAGCTAGAGGACAAGATGGATTTCGACCTGAGCACCAAACCATTGATCACATCTTCACGCTCACGGCCATCATTGAGGAGGCACGACATCGCTCTTCAAAAGTTTACTGTTGTTTTGTAGACTTTTGGAAATCTTTCAATTTCGTCCCCAGGGAGGCTTTGTTCCAAAGACTAAGAGACATCGGCATCTCAGAGACCTTACTGTCAACCATCATGCACTTATACGACTCAATCCTTGGTCAGCTACGCACAGCACACGGGATATCATATTTTATCAGGATTAATATTGGGGTCAACTACGGCTGCCCCCTGTCCCCCACACTGTTTAGGATCTATGTTGACGAGCTGGAGTCCTTCTTGCATGAATGTTAGAATTTTAGGGAAAATGAAAACAGTAATATCTTTTTAAATTTGTTCACTACTGTAGATAAAGATCAGCACTTAAAACAAAAATTTCTGAAGTAGATTAAACACAGAAAATATAAATCTGAACATGCTAAAGAGAACCAATCTTTAACTAAAACTGATTATGAACAGAAGAAAACATTTCTGAATATTAACTTGAACTAGATGCAGATTTAAACATTAGCAAAGCAAAATCTGAACATTACCTTAGCAAAACAAATAATAGAAATACCTGATGTGTATCTGTCCTCTTTCTGTATGCTCAGAAAAGCTATGATGGTCATGGATCAAACACTCAAGGGTTTGATCTCATCATGATCTAAGTGGACAGTCTTGCCAAGAAGAACTTAGGGTAGAAAACCAATTAGCATCAAGTACAGGGCTGAAAAGAAAAATCCCAATGACAAACCAGGGGGTGAAAGAGACCCCAAGCAACCTAAGCAAAAACTATCAAATTATTAGGAACTGCTACAGCAAAAGGGCAGCTCAGAGTAGCAGCCTTAGGGTTGTCTTAACAGTCCCTAGAGGCTGTAAACAATTAGTGACAACAGCCACACTGGAAATACACTGACAGCAGCCAAGGAAAAGCTAGCAGTAGCCTAGGAGTGGCAGAGGCAGCATAGGAGAGGCTAGCTGCAGCCTAGAAGGAGCAGTGGAGGAGGTCGTGGCACATTGCCAGCAAGAGGAGAGGGCCGCACAGTTCAACACAGCAGGAGGAGATAAAACATGGGGCAGTCGTACCCTTGTACCAGTATAAAATAATTACCCCAAGGGGGGCACACTTCAGACAGCAAGAGAGAGTCCACCAAGGAGACCGTACCCAAAAAGAACCAAGCTGAAGTAGCCGCAGCAAGATCAGACCAAGGAGAGAGCAAGAGAAAATAATGAGAAGTGAGTGTAAGAATGAGTGAGGGGTAGGTTGCTTTCTATAGTTTAGGAAGGGTTAGGATTAGGTTTAATTAAAAACCTAAAAATAAAATAATTAATAAAAATTAACATTTTTAATTAATAAAAATATTAATTAGGAAGTCAAATAAGTCAAAGTGACTTATAAAAGACCAACACCACATTAAGCAAGATGGAGAATGAGATTCAAGCAAGGGGAGACTTCAAGACAAAGTCAAAGGGGTCTTCTTCAATGGCAAATTGTCCACATATGTCTCATGATAACTTATAAGATTTTATTGTCCCTGCATAAGAGGAAAAACCAATGATGTGGTCATGTCAATCTTCTAGCTACTCCTAGCTCTCATGGACCATCCCGGGAGAGAAGAAGAAAATCACACATCATCACATCTTGGTACACAACCAAGAACCACAAGGTCCCAGACCGGGATAACCAGAACACATCTAGGGTCTTTATCCACCAAGGTACAAGACCAAGGATCAACCCAAGCATTTAAGCAAGGATTCCCTGGAACACATCCAGGGGCCCTAGAACACATCTAGGGACTTACATCATCAACCACCAAGGAACACAT
>ML787590.1:331336-350717 GCA_009831015.1 Picea engelmannii | reverse complement strand
ATGTTGGTACACCGGGGTCTCGAATCTCCTAGCATCTGTTGGTATTACAATGGACCGGCTCCCTCTGCTTAGATATTCCCTGTGTGCACCCGGCCACCTCTTACCAACCAGACAGGAGATGAATACAATCATCTAGGAGGATATCTATAGGCAGATTGTTTAGGTCACTTGGATAAACCCTCGGGGTGGGCTAAGTCCAAAGATGGCATTCTATGTTGAACACTTCATGGTTATGAGGGATGGACTCGTCATTCGACCCCATTACACACTTCGCCATTGGATGCATGCTCTTTGGATCCCCCTAAGTCAATTTAGAGTTGGCTCTCATAAACTGCAGATTGAGATTGACCATCAAATTGATCGACTAGACAAGATCTGCCAGTTGTGCCATCTTCGTGAGATTGAGCCTAAGGAGCACTTCATCTTCCACTGCTTGGTTTACTATGGCATTCAATAACAGTTCCACTGTATTTTCAAAGTGCTATAGACGTTAGGCAATTTCTTTAGGTACCCTGGCCAAAGATGCCTAGCCCTATACATGCAGGAGACCTTCCATCTCCGCTCTTCTATCCTCCAACCAAATCCACACTCTAGACCAGCTCCCACCCAACAGATCACTTCCTTTTTTACGGTGTTCCCAACTAGGGGCACCAAGCGACAGATCGATAGATATGATCTCGAATCAATGAGGACACATGGCATTACTTCTACCTCTATGAGAACCTAGCGGCATCGCCAGACCAGACCTCACTTTAGTGGTTAGGTCAGTTACTAGATAAGATCCTCTAGACCACGGCAACAGAATCTTCCTTCCAAATAACAGATTAACACTCATTCCAGCTCCTCTTATGATTCTTCTAGACAACCATCCATTTTGAGTTTTCTTCATTCGGCCTCGGATATTAGGAGAGATGAATTCAGTGGACCAAAGTAGCCTCACACCACTGGTGCCATAGATTCTGGATCTACTCATCTTGTACATCTCTCTCTCCTGGACTACCCCTCCATTTGTGGTGTCGGCTCTCTAGTTTTTCAATTAGACTTATTCTATTTTACTTCCTGCTTCTTGCTTTTATATAGGAGTTTCTTTAGTGCTCCCGCTTTGTATAGACATCATTGTACCAAAACAGTCTCATCAACCTACATTTGTGGTCATTTTTCAAACATTAATATACTTATCTTATCTCTCCATTTGCAACATGGATTGGAATCGGTGAGAAATGGAAGTGCTTGTGAGCAAGCTAGCTCCAAGTTTTGCAGGACTTTGTCTTTTATCTATGTAAGTGATGTTGTCATTTATGTGTAATTTTATTTGTGAATATATGTTCTAGGGATAATACTTGAAGGTTAGACATTTTGCAGAATTTTTAATGCCAAAGGAAAATAAGGGCATAGAGGAGAACCATGCTATGTTGGGGGAGCATGTAGTGATATAATTAACTCATTTCCTAGACTCTCTAGTCATCTACCTTTCAAAGATCACAAAATTACACATTCTACATCACAAGATTAGGTGTCTTTGTATACAGTCTTGGCTAAGGGGCTACCATACACTTACTTTGAGTAGTGGATCTTAACTAATGCTCTACCTCAGTAATCTTGTATAAGTCTAGTCACCAAAACCCATTGTTGAACCAAGTCAAGGTGTTTAGAACATGTCACATGGATGCATATAAGCCCTTGACTTTCCCTCTTGAAATTGCCTAGGTGACTCCATGGCCCAAGTAGATGAGGCATTGGTCTCCCTTTCATTCATCACCACAAGTCCATCTGATTTTATCCTTCTTTTCATTTACATTGTTTCTAGGTTCTTTTTACTCCCACTCCTACTACATGAAGTGAACCTAGTTAACCCTCAGGAATACTTACCTTGACTTGGGTTCTTCCTTCATCTAAAGAGAGAGGAGAGATGGTGAGGTGACAATGGCCAATTACATGAATTCCACAAGGCTAACATCCATTTTTGGGACTTTAAGCTAAAGGTGTTGATTTGTGCGATAAAAGACCCAATTTCCCAATTGGGCCCGATTCCTTAATCGGGCCCGTTACCCCTCATATTACACAAGAGGGTTAACACATGTGATCTTCATCAGACATATGGATGTTTATCATGGGGGACATATAGACCTAAGATATGCGTCTTTATTTTGCATGGAGATATTGTATGTTGGTGGTTACAGATATTCTTACTTCATCTTGGTGATGCATGGGATGTTACATGTTGATTCAATGGTTCATATGGTGACTTATCTTGATGCATAGTTCTCTCTTCATGTTTATACTTGATGCTTAGATGGATAATGGTGACATGCTCCCCAGTTTTATGATATGATTGGTTATCTTTGTGCCTTTGGAATCTAGATCACCTTCCTTGATAATGGTGATAGTTTCTTGCTTCATGGTATTTGCATGGATTGATGAGATATGACTCTTATGGAGGAGTGCTTTGACACTTGAGGTGTCTATCATGCTTTGATGATAATGCTTGATAAGATAGACAAACAACTTCATGGAGCACCCACCTTCTTGCCATATAGATTGCATGCATATTACTTAATATTGGTGATGAAGTGCCCTAGGGTTTAAGGCTAACTTGGCATGGTTTTGGCACTTATATTTGAGGAGCGCTTCACTCTTCACATGGTTGGCTTCATTACACATACACTTTTCAGGTTTTGGGAAAGATTGACTATCTTGGGAATCATGACAAGTGTTGCCTAGGGAATTGTGTCCCTTGCCTTGGGCATTGCAGCATTGCCTAGGGCGTTGTGATAGCACTTTGTGACATGCATTGGGAAATGTGAACCTATTGATTTTACCCTATTCCGACACCTAGGTATCTTGTTATCTAGTGATTTCCTTATTGTAAATCAAATTAGCAACTCATAAAACATAACACACTTGCTAGAATAATCAACTTAAATAAATGGCGCGGAAACAATACTAGAAACCAATATCTCATACACAATACACAAAGATATTTTGCCCATCAACTAAGCTTATCATTCAAATAACTTCAAAGCTTACAAGGGCTCTTGTACCTAGGAAAATGTCCCACAGAGAAATACAGAAAACTATAGACAGTACCTGCAAACCCTAGAAACTCTTCATATGTTGTATGACCTCGGATGTTCACATTTCTCGAGATGTATGCATCGTTCCTTAAGCAAACATGCATATGCGCCTATCTCCACTGAAACCCGCGTATACTTGCATGTCTCCACTGAAACCCGAGTACAAGCACTCAAAGACTGTACGACAACTCTGTACGGCACAATCCTACTGTTGTGGCTTCAATCTGTTGAAACCCACTTGCAACTGCCTTTGTTCTCTCCTCTTCTTGACCTGATCTCTAGATGGAAGTCTTTCTCCACCTATCCAAGATCTCCTTGAGCAAAAGTCCTATTCTCTCTATGTCAAACAATCTCTCAATGTCTCACACAAGTGTCTTCCTCCTTCACCCTAGACTTGCTTTTATAAGATTGAGTGTTGAAATACATCTTATTTCAGTATACCACTTAGACTAAATTAGATTTCAGCCTCCTATAAATATCTAACAGCCATACCACTTTGTTTATGAGCTGAAATACTATTAAGCAAGTTCTGAAATAAAATAGCAGCGGAAATAAATTATATATCAGCAGGTTGTAACCCTCATTTGGCAAAAAAATCTGTGCATAAACACTTGAAGAAATTACATAGAAAATAGGACAGATTTGAGGAGAAAGAATGTTTATTCAGCTCAAGGAAATTCAGAACTATTACATCAGCAAACTACATCAGTATTAAAACACAGACATTCTCTTCTTTTAGCAATATTCTGCACTATACAAATAGTCCCAGACTGTATCTAGGAAGGACAGCCATGACTGTACGGCCTGTACGGCCCAGGACAACCAACAATTCTTCACACACAGTCACCATTTGCATAGAAAATCGTGCCAAAAGAAAACTGTACGGAACAGAAGAGTAAAACTCAGAAAAATTGCATAGAAATCCGTGCCAACATGTTGTAAACTTACAGCATCGATTTTTGTGCCCTCCCTTTGTTGTACGGCTAGCTTACACAATTGTATGGCCTCCTCTTTAGCTGTTGTACGGACTGTATTAATGGCTGCAATGCTCCTTGGAATGTGTGCCAATCCCTCCTTGTTGTAGCTCTTCCTCAAGCCAACACTCTTCCTTGGGATGCGTGCCCCTTCACCTTCCCTCTAGCTCTCCTCAAAAGTGCACCCTCCTTCTCCTAATGAGTTGTCTTTAAGCCATTTTGAATTGTAACTCCTCTAACCCTTGATCTCCCTTAAGTGACTCTTCACTTACCCTCGAGATCAACGGTCACAACTTAATCATTCGTTGAGGTCATTTAAGTTAATAAAGTGACCCATAACATCATAAAGTCGCTTTTACATTTCGAAATTAAAAGACTCAACTTTATAAAATCACTTTATAAAGTCACTTTATAATTATAAAGTCACTAGGAGAAAATTTGCTTAGTCACTTCCGCATGTTGAGCGCTACCAATGCAGAAGTACCTCCAAGCTACCAAATTTCAACACTCCCTCTTCGCGAGAGAGGTACTTATGGTATCACCACCAGAATCCGTCTCCATCTCATCAGCTGCCATAGCTGCTCCCTCTGTACTAGAAGTCTCTGCTCCCTCTGAACATGAAGCCACTAATCCCACTGCACTAGGAGCCTCTGCTGCTACCTCTATTGTATGACGAACTAAAGACAAGCTCCCAAGAGACTGCACACTCTCCTGAGCATCCATCTGTGTCGACTCATGTCTGTTGAGTCTTTTGAGAGTCTCGGAAGAGGACTGAGTCCCCGGTATCAACTCTCTCTCCCGTGCAACCTGCCCACACTCCAACACAGAATCTGACTCCAGAAATCCACTGGACCCCAACATAGGTCGGCCCAACAACCTGTACAACCTCTCATACCCGACACCAAGCATCACTGTTGTGTCTGGAGTAGCTCCCTCTGAATATAGAAATACCCGGCCACAGTAGAATGCCACTCCAAATCTATCAACCTCCAGAGCCGACACTGAGAGTAAGTTAACTATCATCTCTGGAACATACAATACTCCGGCAACCTCCAAAAATCCTCTAGCTGGAATCTAACACTTCCAACCCCCTTCACTGCAAGTTGTGGGTCGGTACCAACACCCACACAACAATCTGAGTCGGTTTCTGAAAGACTCAAGAACACTAACCTCATCCCTATCATATGCCGAGAAGCTCCATTGTCCACGAACCACACTTCAATGTCCTCGAACACTAGGCAACCACTGCCCAAGGGACCAGTCATGAGACAAAACTCCCTCTCATGTCTCTCAACAAATTCTGCAATCTTTGTTGATGCTGACACCTCTAGTTTCGGCTTCTTCTTCTTCTTGTTCGGACATTGACTAGCGTAGTGGCCAGTCTTGTGACATGCAAAGCATTTCACCTTGCTCATGTTCTTCTTCTCATTGCCCTTTACTACAAGAGCAACATTCTTGTCGTCTGCACCATCCAATGCCTTTTCCTGAGACCCCTCTCGGATCTCCTCCTGCGTAAAATCATCCCACAATCTGCTCCAGTCAGGGAGCTTATCTCTCCCCACCACACACTTGACGAAAACCTCCCACTCCTTGGTGAAGCCTTTGAGGGCTATCCGCACCAACTCTGAGTCGAGACTTCCTTCACTTCATGGAATCTGACACAGGTACTAGCACGATGGTATTCGCAAATGACCACAATTTGTTCTCCTTGAGAACACTGTTGATTCTAACCTTCCACTACAGGTAGTTGGAGACCCCCTCCAATCTATCTTTAAACCTGATGTTGGAAGTCATCTTTGTCCACCTGACAAAGAACCTTTTCTGCCTTCTTCAAGCAAATACACCAGCAAACCACTTGATGTCCCAAGTGCCAAAGCCGCCCACTGAAATTCAGAGCCCTAGCTCTGATACCATGTTGAAATACATCTTATTTCAGTATACCACTTAGACTAAATTAGATTTCAGCCTCCTATAAATATCTAACAGCCATACCACTGTTGTTTATGAGCTGAAATACTATTAATCAAGTTCTGAAATAAAATAGCAGTGGAAATAAATTATATATCAGCGGGTTGTAACCCTCATTTGGCACAAAAATCTATGCATAAACACTTGAAGAAATTACACAGAAAATAGGACAGATCTGAGGAGAAAGAATGTTTTATTCAGCTCAAGGAAATTCAGAACTATTACATCAACAAACTGTATCAGTATTAAAACACAGACATTCTCTTCTTTTAGCAATATTCTGCACTATACAAATAGTCCCAGACTGTATCTAGGAAGGACAGCCATGCCTGTACGACCAAGGACAGCCAACAATTCTTCACACACAGTCACCATTTGCATAGAAAATCGTGCCAAAAGAAAATTGTATGGAATAGAAGAGTAAAACTCAGCAAAACTTCATAGAAATCTGTGCCAACATGTTGTAAACTTACAGCATCGATTTATGTGCCCTCCCTTTGTTGTACGGCCTCCTCTTTAGTTGTTGTACAGACTGTATTAATGGTTGCAATGCTCCTTGGGATGCATGCCAATCCCTCCTTGTTGTAGCTCTTCCTCAAGCCAACACTCTTCCTTGGGATGCGTGCCCCTCCACCTTCCCTCTAGCTCTCCTCAAAAGTATGCCCTCCTTCTCCTAATGAGCTGCCTTTAAGCAATTTCGAATTGTAACTCCTCTAACCCTTGATCTCCCTTAAGTGACTCTTCACTTACCCTTGAGATCAACGGTCACGACTTAATCATTCGTTGAGGTCACTTAAGTTAATAAAGTGACCCATAACATCATAAAGTCACTTTTACATTTCGAAATTAAAAGACTCAACTTTATAAAATCACTTTATAAAGTCACTTTATAATTATAAAGTCACTAGGAGAAAATTTGCTTGGTCACTTCCGCATGCTGAGCGCTGCCAATGCAGAAGTACCTCCAAGCTACCAAATTTCAACATTGAGTTATGACCTAACCCTAATCTCCAAAGTCATTGACGGCTAAGATTATTTCTCACCTCACTTGAGATCAATGGTTATTATTTAATTCACTAATGCTAATTAAAGCATTTCTTTAAATAAAACTCAACTCACTAATAAAAGCACTTTACTTTAATAATTCCTTTAATTAAAGTAAAGTCTCAGGGTAGAAGGCTTTGGACGACTTCCACGCATCTTAGCTACAAACATCAACACTCTGTCTTAGCGAGGAAGGTATTCTGCACCACTCTAAGTTTGTCTCTGAAGAACACAAACTTCCCTTTAACCAAGGGTTTGGTCTGAATATCTGTAATCTTCTCATATATGGAAAGATATTGAAGCTTCACTGCTCCCTTCTAGATCCTGTCTTGGATGAAGTGATACTTGATCTCAATATGCTTGGACATGTCATGGAATACTGGATTCTTAGAGAGTTTGATACAACTCTGATTATCACGGTATATCACCATAGGCTCCAACTCCTAATCAAATAAACCTATAAGCAATTTTTGAAGCCAAATGGCTTCACAGCTAGCCATATTCACTACCATATACTCTGCCTCTGTTGAACTGGGTGCTATAGAAGTTTGCTTCTTGTTGAACCATGTAATCATTGTTGATCCCAAGCTGAAGCAGCACCCCGAGGTGCTCTTTTTGTCTACTGCACTCCCTGGCCAATCTAAATCTAAATATCCCATCAACCTCACTCCATCCCCTCTAAGATACCTCAATCATACTCCATTGTATCTCTCAAGTACCTGAGCACATGTTTCACTACTATCCAATGCATTTGCCTCAGCTCCACCATGAACTGACTCAAGGTGTTCACAACAAAACATATATTTGGCCTGGTGTTGACCAAATACATCAAGGACCCTATCACCTGCATGTATATCCTAAGATCCACCATCTCTAGATCTAAAGTGATAACCTTCTTCAGATTGGTAACCATAGGTGTAGCCATCGATCTACAATCCTCTTGAATCTCCTCAAGATCTCTACTGCGTACTTCCCTTGACCAAGGAAGATCTCTACTACGTACTTCCCTTGACCAAGGAAGATCTCTCCTGATATTTGCCATACCTCTAACCCCAAGAAATAATGCATCAAGCCAATGTCCTTCATCTCGAACTTTGTAGCTAAATCTGCTTTGCACCCTATAATAAGCTCCTCTGAACCTGTGAGAAACAAATCATCCACCTACAACACCAAGATGAGTGGATCAAGCCTAACAAGTATGAAGAACAAGTTAGGATCCGCCTCACTCTTGGTAAAGCCCATACTCTACAAGTATCCATCAATCATGGGATACCATGCCATGGGTGCCTGTTTGAGTCTATACAAGGCTTTCTTAAGCCTACACACATAAGACTCTCTCCCATGTACCTCAAATCCCTGAGGTTGCTCTATATATACTTCTTCCTCAATGATCTCATTGAGGAAAGTTGTCTTCACATCCATCTAATGAATCCTCCACCTCATAACTGAAGCAATAGAAATAACAGCTCGAATAGAAGCATACCTATTGACTGGAGCAAATGTTTCCTCGCAGTGCACTCCCTCTTTCTGGGAGAACCCTCTCGCCATGAACCTTGCCTTGAACTTCTCGATGCTACCATCTGCAGCATGGTCGATCTTATAGAACCACTTGGATCTCACAACTGACTTCCCCTCCGGTCTCGACACTATGTCCCAAACATCATTCCTCATAATAGAGGTGTACTCCTCTACTATGGCATCCCACCAAACCTGTTGATTTGTCGCTTCCTCAAAACTAGAAGGTTCAACATCAATGATGCTACTCGTAAGCGCCATATATTTTGGAAACTTCCTCGGAGGCCTGCTCTCTCTGACCGCACTCCTAGGAGACTCACCAGCATCCCTCAATGTCTGTAATAGCCACCTGGGTCTCCTAACAAAGCTAGAAGGAGGTAACTCTTCCTCCCCACCTAAAGTTTGACTCCTTGAACTGGAAGTTGTTGACTGTTGTTCATCCTTCGAAGCCTACTGCTCCTCGTCCCCTGTCATTGCTGATGATTCCTGAGATTTCCTGGATGTCAAGTTCTCCTCGAACTTAACATCTCTGCTCACAACCGTCCTCCACTGCATTGGTATGAAGATCTTGTAAGCTTTTGAGGTCTCGTTGTACCCCACAAATATACCCTTCTGTCCTGAAGGCTCCAACTTCATCCTCTTCTCCACAGGCACATGAATGTAAACTTGACAACCAAAGATCCTCAAAATGTCCTATCTCTGGCTTCACTCCTGAGAATGCCTCCTCTAGAGTCTTATCCCTCAATATCCTGTGAGGACTCCTGTTTTGCACATATACTGTTGTGTTACATACCTCTGCCCAAAGAAAACTAGGCAACTCCTAGTCATGTATCATAGGGCTAGCAGAACCGATGATGGACCAATTATTTCTCTCAGCAACCCCATTCTGTTGAGGGTTGTATGAAACTGTCAACTCCCTCTTGACCCCTGCCTCCTTGCATAAATCCCTGAATTCATTGGAGGTGTACTCTCCCCCATTATCCGACCTCAAGACCTTGATCTTCTTTCCTATCTAGTTCTCCATCTAAGCCCTGAACTCCTGAAACCGACTGAAGACCTCATCCTTGGTCTTCATAAAGAAGATCCAGGTTTTCCTGGAAAAATTATCAATGAACGTCACATAGTACAACGCTCCCTACACCAATGCTACTGACATCGGCCCACTCACATCTGAATGTATAAGATCCAAGATCCCCTTGGACCTAATCTCTCTGCTTGGAAAAAAAGCCTTGGCATTCTTGGCAAGTGCACACCCTCTACACAGTCCTTGCTGCTCAACACTGAACTCTCGAAGACCTGTAACAATCCCCCTCAGAATCGACAACAGCCTGTAGTGTAGATGTCCCAACCTCCTATGCCATAGCTCACATAGGTTGTCATCGTCATGTACCAAAGCCTGAACAAGCTTGCCCAGCAACCTGTATAAAGAGCCCTCTCTAACCTCAATGACCATTGTTGTGTCTGGGCTAGCTTTCTCTTGATGTATGAGTACTTGCCCTCTCTGAAAAGTAACGGCAAAACCCCTATCCTCCATAGCTGAGATTGAGAGCAAGTTCTTCTTCAGTCCTGGTACATAAAGCACATCCTAGGCATCAAACGAACCTCCTGACTCAAGCTGGAACAAAATTGTTCCCTCTCCCTTCACTGCATACTTGGCATCATCACCAAGCTCCACATGAACTCCTGAGTCCCTCTCTGCTAGACTACTAAATCACTCTCGTGCTTCTGTCGTATGACTAGATGCACCACTATCCAAGTACCACGCACTTCGAGTAGTTGTGCTGGTAGAAAGGCAAGAAACTAGTGAGAAATCCTTCTCAAACTTCACTGCAAATCGATCTAGCTACGTCTTTGTTGATGTTGCTCTCTGCATCTTTCCTCTTCCCTTCTTCTTCTCCAGACACTGAGATGTATAATGTCCATTCTTATGACATGAGAAGTACTTGATTTTACTCAAGTCCTTTTTCTTCCCCAACTGTGATGCTCCTCCATCACTGTTACCCTTCTTGTTGGAACCCTTTCCTTTTCCCTTCCGTGTCTTACTGACAAGGGCCAAGTTATCATCACTACCTTCCTGCTTGTTGCTCTTAGACTCCTCTCAAATCTCTTCCTAGATGCAATCATCCCAAAGCCTCTGCCAATCTGGGAGTTTTTCCCGAGCGCGGACTCCCTTGACAAATGGTTCCCAAAACTTGGGAAAACAATCCAATGCCACATTCACGAGCTCTACGTCATCCAATTTCTCTCCTATGGCTACAAGTTGGTCACGTACCTGAGTGATCCTCATGAAATAGCTAGTAACATTGTCAGATCTAGACATCTACACAGATCTGAGTCTATTTCTTAAGACCATCTTCCTATTCCTGTTAGTGCTCTGGAATAATCCTGCCAGGGCATCAAACATCTCATTGGTTGTCTTCTTCTCGAATAAGTGAGAAATTAGATGATCCTTCACTGAATCCAAGATAACCCTCTCAGCTTTGATCTCCTTCTCATGAGCTACCAAAGTTGTCGGATATGTCAATGGGACAACCACTTTGTCCACTAACTCCCAAAGGTCATACTCTTTCAACGCCAAAGTAACTCTTGCTTTCCAAGATAGGAAGTTGGATGCTCCATCCAATCTGTTTTCAACTCTCAAACATGTTGATGCCATCATTTAGACCTGATAAACTGCCCTAGAAATAACCAACTGCTGAAAATTGCCCCTGTACTGACCTGTAAGGCCTTGTGCGCACCTATCACCACTGAATCCTGCAAATGTACATGACTTTGCTTACTGCAATCCGCGTATACGTGACTATCTCCAAGGAAACCTATGTATATACGCGATTGTTCCTTCTACAACCTGCGTACAACTCTATATCACTGCAAAACCCTAGCTCTACCTCAATACCGTTGTTTCCCCAAAATCCAACCCTTGATTTTTTACTGTTGGTTATGGATCTGCTAAGATCTCCTTGCATATATGATAGATCTACTATCAACTGCTATGGATCTGAGATCTAACTTCCTCTTAGAGCTTAAGCTATGATAGCATGTTGATTTTACCCTACTCTAGCACCTAGGTATCTTGTTATCTAGTGATATTCTTATCATTCATTAACTTCAAAGATATTATGCCCATCAACTAAGCTTATCATTCAAATAACTTCAAAGCTTACAAGGGATCTCATACCTAGGAAAATGGCCCACAGAGAAATAAAGAAAACTATAGACAGTACCTGCAAACCCTAGCAACTCTTGATCTACTATACAACCTCGGATGTTCACGTTTCCCGAGATGTATGTGCCTTTCCTTAAGCAAGTATGCATATACGCACCTGTCTCCATTGAAACCCGCGTACACACACTCAAAGACTGTACAACAACTCCATACGGCGCGACCCTGTTGTTGTGGCTTCAATCTGCTAAAACCCACTTGCGATTACCTCTGTTCTCTCTTCTTCTTGACCTGATCTCTAGATGGAAGTCCTTCTCCACCTATCCAAGATCTCCTTGAGAAAAATTCCTTCTCTGCTCTGTCTCAAACAATCTCTCAATGTCTCACACAAGTGTCTTCCTCCTTCACCCTAGACTTGCTTTTATAAGATTGAGTTATGACCTAACCCTAATCTCCAAAGTGATTGACGACTGAGATTACTTCTCACCTCACTTGAGATCAATGGCTATTATTAATTCACTAATGTTAATTAAAGCATTTCTTTAAATAGAACTCAACTCATTAATAAAAGCACTTTACTTTAATAATTCCTTTAATTAAAGTAAAGTCTCAAGGTAGAAAGCTTTGGACGACTTCCACACGTCTAGACACTTAGACCTGTGCGGAAATACCTGTTCGATGCTACAAACATCTACAAAACTTGCCTAGAGCATTGGAGGAGCTTGATCACAAGTCTTGCATGATGATATATTTTCAGTGGATATGGATCTTAGCATTAAAGCACAAGATTCAAGTGGTTTTCAGCTTATGGATGACAGGAGCACCCTAGGGTTTGATGTGTCTATCATGACCTCATGATGTTATTTGACGTGTCTATCATGTCTTCCATGGTATTTCAGGCTTGCATGTTATGATTGGAGGGACCAACCCACTCCTTGCTACATAGATGGGCTTTATTGCTAGAGCACTTCGCTTCATTGTTATATTTTGATGTTGAGAATGCACTTTATGATGGATTTACACTATATTCTCATGGAGCACTCCTTTTCTTGCACACATGTGGAGGCACTTCACATGATTTGAGGCCATTTTATCATTCAGGATAGGCCACCTAAGCATGTGGAGGATATTGGAGGGTTCCATTGATTTGACCCTTGATCCATGGTGTTTATTATATGATGGTCAACCTACTTTTATGAGGCCCTCTACACTTGCCTTGATCTATGGATGGTTGTTACATTTTGGAGCCATGCGTGCCACTTGGAGTGTTTGTTGCACATCTTTTGGGTTGATTGCACCTTGTAGCTTGAGCCTTGTTGACTTGTGGTATATTTCTCTTGAGTGCTCCACCTTTTGAGGCATCTCTTCATCTCTTTTCATGATGAGGAGGGCATCCACTTGGAGGGACTACTTTGCACCATTTTTCATATTATGAGGAGATTGTTTTGCACATGTTCCTATGCCATTTGTTGAGGGCATCCACACATGGAGGGCTTCTACTTGGCCTTTTACCATTGCTTCTACCTTGGGATGATTGACACATGCCACACGGAGCTTCTATTGCATGGTCCACATCTCCTTTCATGGGACAAGTTGGCCATGGAGGCCACCTGTATGGTTATAATTAATTATTTGGCACATCTCTTCGGGACTTGGTTATGGATTGATTTGATGAGGATGTTTTGTGCACACTTCATTCACTTTGTTGAGGACGTCCCACCATTTTGAGGCTTGGATTCACATGTGAGACATATCTTGGAGGGCACATACGATGATAAACACTTACTTGCTACTTTGGAGGTTGTTACATAGTTGATCCCTCAAATAGAGGAGGCACCCCATCAACTAGCTCTATTTTTGGTCATAGTTGCTAACTAACTCCATATTTTATCATTGTTTGACTCGTCTATTGGAGTTAGTTACTTGAGGATATTATTGTATTGTTTTCCTTGGGTATTTTGTTGTAACCTCTTGGAGGAAATTGTGGATCTCAACAAATTTATTGCTACTTTTAGTAAGCAAGTTGTTGAAAAGGATATTTTATTGTTATTCCTTGGAGGACTAATGGATCTAGGAAAACAAATATTTGTTTATTGTAAGAGGAGATAGAGTTGAAATCTATATAAGGGTTTACTCTCTCCATTTGTAAGGTGTGAATGAAAGAGATCCCAAGCTTTGGAATAGAATTGTCTCATCTTTGTCTAAGCTTTATGGAATGGATGATCAATCTTGTTGAAATGTGGCATATATATTCTTGGTGCATATTAGCTAGTCTTTGTTGCAAGTTTGGATTGTCAAAGTTAACTTGGGAAACATAGAGGAGTGGAATCGCTATGTTGGAAGAGGTAAATCTTCTTACATTGTACATTGCTTAAAGTGAGAGACTATTATTCCTTGTGAAAAAAGGAAACATTTAATCCCTTTTTAGGCAAAGAACACTCCCTAGTTGACTTGGAGGTGGTACGATTCTTGAAGACCCCTCCCTTCTGGATTTTTTTTTATATTTGGATTGTTAAATCTAGGACTTCTTGGATCTTGTTTTGACAACCCTCTTTGTCCTTTAGATCTTTTGAAGAATCGCCCCCTTGAGGTTTCATCTTAACCCCATGGCCCAACCAAAGAAAGGCACTCATCTTCCCCTTCATCCACCACCAAAACTTATAAATATATATATACGGCACTTCCCCCGACGTTTCCATTTTTTGAGGGCTTGTTTTGTATCGTCTCGGTTTCGGAAACTCATAAACGTTTCCCCGTTTCGTGCAACTTAGGTGTCAAACAACTCTCGTGCACCTGTCATATGGGCAAGATGCTTCGTTATCCACCAACCATCTCTCTCTACTAGAGACAATATCTGAAAGGGCAGAGACCAACAAGATCTCCCTCTGGAACCTGTTTGCAACCTCATCAACCTCTGTTGTTGATGCATGTTGCCTTCTTCCCCTTCCTCTCTGGTGTGGACACTGTGAAGCATAGTGACCATAATCATGACACTCAAAACATCTGATCTTACTAAGATCCTTCTTACGTCTCGGTTCTAGAGAGACTTCTCTCTCGGAAGAAGCCCTTCTCCCTAATGGACCTCTTCTGTCTGGAGAAGCCCTTCTCCCTAATGGACCTCTTCTGTCTGGAGAAGCCCTTCTACCCTTCCTAGTGGGGGCTGCAAGGGCCTAGTTCTCGTCACTGCTACCTTTTCCCATACAATCCATATCCTCCCTGGATACCAACTGGGTCTCCACCTGGATACAATCAGTCCATATCCTATCAAAGGTGGGCAACGCCTCTTGTGCACATATCCCTTGCATGAATGGTTCCCAAGACCTGGGAAGACCTCTCAGAGCCACATTCACCAACTCGGCATCTTGCACTGTCTCGCCAATAGCTGTGAGTTGATCTCGGATCTGAGTAATCCTCATGAGATAACTGACAATTGTATCCTCATTGGTCATCCTGATAATCTGAAGTTGGTGCTTGAAGTGTAGCATCCTGCCAATATCCTTGTTTTGGTAAAGACCCACCAAAGCATCATACATCTCCTTGGTAGTTGCTTTCTCAGCAATGTGAGTAATCAAGTGGTCCTTCATGGACTCTAGCAATACCGGCTTGGCCTTCACTTCCTTCTTCTTGTGAGTTGTCAACTCCTAAGGATTGGTAGGGGCTGTAACCACACTCAACATATTCCTTGAGGTCATTCTCCTCCAACAGAAGGAGAACCCTTGCCTTCCAACCTGGAAGTTGGTTGCCCCTTCCAACCTGTCCTCAAGCTTCAATGCGTTCACCATGGTTACCTGCCTCGAACAAGAACAAGACCAAGAACAAGAACAACACTCTTCCAGTGTTGTGGTCAATAACTTATCTTCTTCAAACCTCAAGCTCTGATCCCATGTTAGTTATTACTGCATCTTAGATCTGATCTAATGCTTCTACAGTTGTGCACAATTTACTCATTTAAACTGTAAATATAGATACACTGAGATGCCTAACTTTACCACAGCGGAACATATATTAGCAATTAGGTACACATGAATTTCAAACACAAATTTCTTGTTCTTAAACCAGAGCACTTGGACTTGGGCTCCCGTACCAGGGACAATGGCCCAAACTTACCTACAAATAAAATACCAAAATTCACTAGACATGAATTTCAAACTCAAAGTTCTTGTTGTTAAACCAGAACACTTGGTCTCCAGTACCAGGGACAATGGCCCAAACTTACCTACAAATAAAATACCAAATTCATTTACAAAGCACAACTGGAATCCTTCTAGATTTCCGTGCCACTATTTAATCCAAGACTGTTGTTGTTACACTACTGTAACAGCCTTCTAGAGCTTTTCCAAAGCTGTTGTTACACTCCTGTAACAACCCTCCTTTGCTGCCCCAAAACTGTCTTATCCTTGCTGTTGTTCCAAGGGCTGTTCTGCTCTTAAGCAGCCTTAACTTGCTGCCAAACAATTCCTCTAGCTGGCTGAACCTTCCAGCAACCCGTGGCTGCCTCCTAGCAGCTGTCTAGCCCTCTTGGTTGCTGTCCAAGCCTTGCTGTACCCTTTTCTTACTAGGCCGAGCCTGCTCCAAGCTGCTACAACCCTTAACTCTGCTGCTACTACCTTCTTACAGCCTCCTGGACCTGACTAAGACCTGTAGCAGTCTTCCTAGGGCCTGCGGCTGCCCTATCCCACTAGGCTGAGCCACTTGCAGCTTCTTCAAGGCAGGCCAAGTACCTTCCAGGTTGCGGCTGCCTCTCCTAGGCAGGGCGAGCCTCCTTCCTCTGCTGCTAGCCTCACTCGGCCCTCTTCTCCAGCAAGGTACCTGCCCAGACAAGACAAAGACAGCAAACTGAGGCATAGCGGCCTCTCTCCATTGCTGGTAGATGTCTCCCAAAACCACAGAAATTTCAGACCTCTATCTCTCCATGTCTCCCACATGTGTTTTGTCACAATGACTTGGATTCTTATTTATACATGTCCAAGGGGTGTGTGTCAAAAAGTATTTTCACAAATCAACTCAAATGTAGGCTCATGTGGGTGTGAAACCCCATCACATGACACAAACCCCCAAAGCCCATCACCAAGCCCATGGACAATGCAAGGAGTCCAAAAAATATGATGATATCTACTCTCAACAATCAAGCCTGCAGCTTTGCGAACGGGTGCATTATCTATGATAACTTGCACCACATTTGCTGGCCCTACTTGTTCAATAGCAGAAACTAAAATATCAACAATAAATTTGCAATCTTTTACCTCGCCAGAACAATCTTCTGCTCTTAAGAACATCGCTCATATTGGTGATGATGCAATAACATTGACCAAAGGCCTCCGCTTTGTGTCAGTGCATCCATCGGAGATAATGGAAACCCTTGTGTTGATCCATGAACTACAAACTGGTTTGAGAATATCATGAATCAATGACCTCTCTTTCTACAGCAACACTGTTCTGAGTTTTTCATAGTTTGGCCCCTTGAAACCTTGAGGAGCCTCATTAATTACCTTCACCATATCCTTCCAATAGGGGGACCGATCCACATTAAATGGGATGCCACATGCAAATATGGCCCTTGCCACTCTTGACTCTGTTTCTTCTCTCTTTTGATTGTTGAACATCTTCGTCAACCTATTGTTTGTAGCTGCACCTCGTCCTCCAGGGCCTTTGGATTTCTCGTTTTCTACCTCTAGCGCCCTCCTCTTCCTTGCTTCATGAACAATCCTTGGCTCATTGCTAACACCCAAGGAAGGAGGATGCTTGCTACTGCCATGCATAACAATCTTGGCTCTATTATCCTTAATTTTTTGAGCATCATCATGCTCTTTATGGAATTTATCCCTCACCTGCAGATCAAGAGTATGTGGACAACCTTCAATACCCTTCCCTGCATGCAAAATTTGAGCCTTGACTCTTGTGTAAGAGCCCTTGAAGGTCTTATCCTTCTTGCATAAATTGCACTTCCATTCCCATGAACCTCCACCAGCAACCATAGACTTGACCTTGGTAACATGCCTCCAAAGAGGACAGTATTCTTGTTGCCTACTTACTTCAGCAGCTCTAGGGGAAGATGAAACAACACTTTGAGAAGCCATGAATGCTGCAAAAACAAGAAGAAAATCTGTTCACCAAACAAAACAGAAATTTGTAAATTGCTCACCAAGAGAACAAAAAAATCTGCTAACTTGCTAACCAAACATAAAATAAATTTGCTCAGCAAATAGAAAAGAAATTTGCTCACGAAAACCACACACAATCTCCTTGTTGTTGTTGTAGGAAGCTCCTCTTGCTAATGAAAGTGTGAGGAATGAGTGAAGCAAGTGGTTTCTTATAGCAAAGGAAGGAGATTTAGGGTTTCTATTTGCTTCTAGAAATTTCTTTTTTAAATTAAAAAAAAAGGCAGAAAATCAACCTCATTCTCATTGGAGAATATAGAAAATGCCAAAAATAAAATTAATTCACTATTTGGGGGCCCCACGGCCCCCTTTTTTTTCCTTAATTCGCCTGAAACGCGGTCGTACGAGCCGGTACGGCCAAGAAACGTCATAATGTATGGCATTTCCAAATCGAGAAACGTCGTACGGTACAATCGACAGCGTTTCCTAGCCGTACCATACCCGTACCGGTGTTTCGCCTTGTTTCTGGGGGGGGGGGAAACAACGGGGGGCGTTTCCTCCAACTTAGGTTTACATTCCTCACTCCAGGAAGACAGTTATACGCAGAGATGTGAAATATGAGGAAGAAAGAGCCTTCCGAAAATCTCTTCAAGATGTAGATATTATGAAGGAATAAACCCCTCAACAAGAAGAAATTCCCATCCCCCAAAATTCAAGACCTCCTTTAGAAAATCAACAAGAGGGAGGACAACCAATGTCTCCCAGGAAGAAAAATCCAAAGTTGGCTGAACAACTGCGAAAGGAAGCTAGTGAGCAAGTGAATCACCCAGAACCTCCTTCAGAACCAACATTCATCCTCAAAGGTATTCAGGGTATGTTGCTCTTATGAGTGACATTGTTGATTCAGAACCAGCCAGCTTTGAAGAAGCTAATACAAAACAAGTGTGGAAGGACTCTATGATGGAGGAATATGCCTCCATAATAAAAAATGATGTGTGGGAAATAGTTCCCAGACCAAAGAACCGATCGGTTGTAAGCTCCAAGTGGATATACAAAATAAAACATGCAGTTGATGGTAGTGTTGATTTTTCAATAAGCTAGGTTAAGCATGTAGTTCATTCCATTTTTGCATTTGTCTTAACCATTAACAATAATGTTGCAACAACCAAGATCACAAGAAGAAACACCATGCACAAGAACACAAGAAGTATCCTAGGAAACCCTTCTCAACAAGGGAAGAAAACCTAGCCAAATCCTTTGCTATATTCTTCAAGAGAAAGACCTTCACCACCAATAAGACCTAGCACACAAGAGGGTGCTCAAACCCTAGAAGACTAGCACCCAAGAGAGGTGCGCACTTTTCCCGAGAAGATGTACTTGCTGAAATTTCCGAACTCATGTGAAAGATATGATTCCTCAATGGGGAATTTACCTTTACTTATACTAGACTGAACCTGTCAACAGAAGTGTCTATTGGCACAACAGGGCCGACCTCACTAGCTTATAATATAATTAATATTAACCAGATTAATTATCTTTTACATT
>ML787590.1:259083-290389 GCA_009831015.1 Picea engelmannii | reverse complement strand
GCTTCTGACCTAGTTGTTAGACGTAAAGCAAGATGATTCCTTGCTTCTGACCTCGTTGTTAGACGTAAAGCAAGATGATGATGTGTTCCTTGGTTCTGACCTAGTTGTTAGACGTAAAGCAAGATGATTCCTTGCTTCTGACCCAGTTGTTAGACGTAAAGCAAGATGATGTATACCTTGCTTCTGACCTAGTTGTTAAACGTAAAGAAAGATGTGACTGACACTGAGCTACCAGCTTAACAGCTGTGACATTGAGCCAGTGTAGTACTGTGATGTGCCAGCCTAGTGCTCTGATGATTTTTTTACTGATACATATTGATGCAGATGATGATGGCATTCTTTCGAGAATGACGATGTTGCCGATGAAGAAAACTTTCGATGACTCATAGATATGCCAACCAATGTTCCAAGATGATATTGACGATACTGTCCTCCTGATGCCACTGATGAAGCAGACCTCTCTCGCCTGATGCTGTTGAAGAATACCCTTTTTGTTAAGGGGGGGTGTTAAAATATTGTAAC
Source organism: Picea engelmannii (assembly GCA_009831015.1). Classification (NCBI taxonomy): domain Eukaryota; kingdom Viridiplantae; phylum Streptophyta; class Pinopsida; order Pinales; family Pinaceae; genus Picea; species Picea engelmannii. The sequence continues at coordinate 289,867 of ML787590.1, read as the reverse complement.
TGCAAAGAGTATTCTTATTATTATTGATATATTATTCATAGGATCAATCCCCATTGTGGATTGATCGTGTCGGTTATTGTAATAGGACCAAATCCCCTTTTGTGGATTGGCCAAAAGACAAATATAATAGGCAGAATAAGAAGTCGGCCCCAGTTGTTAATAAAGAGACCCAGAAATATAATAAAGGTGGGTTTACCCACCCAGATTGAGAAGTCGGCCCTGCCAGTGAAGAGACACTTCACACGTGCCAGACTTGTATAAATAGAGGAGGCTAGCGCCTCACTTAGACACAACACACTTGCTCATTTCTGAGAGTCAAGTTGCGACTTACCAGTTGGAGAGAGGGAGAAGAGTGGCGCATCTTTTGGAGAGGACTTTCTGTATTGGTTTGAGTTATCTCTTGACATTGTATTGGCAATTTATGATAAGGAAGTTTTTGCTGGGTTTTCTTCCCCTAGAGAGTTTCCGAGAATAAATGTTGTGTCTCTTGTGAATGTGCATTTCTCAGTGATCTTGTTCTTATGTTGCTCTTATCTATTGAAATGCAAAGAACTATAATAATGGCATAAAACATTAACACCCAACATAGAGTGATCCGACGGTTCATGCTCTCCACGATCTTAACGACCATTGATCTGTGGCTTAACACCCGATTGGTCCATGATCTCTATTTAAAGAGCATGGAGGGTCATTTGTCGATGATCGATTGTGAGAAACTCTCTTGTATAATCTCTCTGTAATCTTTTTCTTTGCATTAATAAACTGCTCAAAGTGGCCGCGTTGGCTAGGACCGTGGATGTTTCCCCGTAGGGGTTTTACCACGTGAAAACATCGGTGTGTTGATCTTTGATCTGGTTATGTGAGTGGTTACTAAAGGTGTTTGTCCTCTATTGGAATACCTGTGTTGTCGGAAATTAGTCTTGGATCAGGCATGATTTCATGGTACAGCAGAAAACAAAAATCAGTAGCTCTCAGCTCAGCAGAGGCTGAATATATGGCAACTAGCCAAGCTAGCTGTGAAGCTCTTTGGCTTCGAAAACAATGATGTATATGTCGTGTCGAGGAAAGTGTCAGCGAGGGTCCGGAATGTAACTTCTCGGCGACATCGGCAGAAAATGTCGGAATATGTCGAAAAATGTCACAAGACCTCAAAAAATACAAAAACACTCATTTTTTTCAATTTTTTGAACTTGTAAAGCAATAACAACATCAAATAAACACTTTGCTACATAAATATGAAAATAAAACCAATAAATAAGATGCATAAGATGTCAAGTGGTCACATATCGTTACTAAACTGAAAATTCTAAAACATGTTCTTGATAGGATGATAGTAGATACAAAATCACATCAAATGATCAAAATAAATGTATCTCATGAAATGAATCATCATGAGGCATCTAGATACTAAATAGTACATGATAAAATGAAAATGATAGATCATAGGAATCCAAATCATTGATTCCCTCTATGTCGTGTTGTTGTTGCTACTCTAGCCCTTTTACGGGTAAAGGGCACCAATTTTCCTCTGGAAGCAGTAGGTGGTCGTGGAGGTACTCTAGATGATCTTGGAGTGGAAGCTCCAGATGCTCCAGATGCTCCATCTAAGGTGGTAAGTGATGGGGACGAGGTGGAAGGAAAAGTGTGTTGCCTCCTCCCAGTCCCAACGAACCCAAGACCAACTCCAAGTATGGCTCTCCGTGGAGGTGGTGGTGGCATTGGATCCACTGGAAGTCCAATCTCCTCTACAGCCTCTGTATCCACTGGAAGTGGAACATCATCCTCCTCCTCCTCCTCCTCCTCCTCCTCCGTTGTTGCCCCCTCCTCCCTCAAATCATTTGCATGCTCCTCCAACCACTTGGGGGCCTCCTCCATCTCAAGCTCCTGAATCTCCACCCTCCACTGACTGGCGGTGTCAATGTTATCCAATGAAATGGCTTCTATGTTAGGTTCTTTGTCAAGTTGCTTCACCCGCAACCTTAGATTGTAGTAGACATATACCAAGTCATTAAGGCGTTGGGTACCTAACCTATATGAACATTGAGAGCTATAGTTAGTGATGGTAAATAAATACTAAATACTAAATTGTAAAAATTAAAATTAAAAAAAAATATAAACAATTTAAATTTTGATTGTTGCATTTTGTAACATTTCTAACATGCTGCACTTCTTGGAGTGTATCTTTTCAAAGACACTCCAATTGCGCTCACACCCTGAAGAACTGCAAGTTTGACTAAGCACTCGAACAACAAGTTTCTGCAGCTCTAGGAGCTTTCCACCATAGTGTTTCCACCAGACATCTACAATGAATAAAATGAAAGGAAGACAACAAATTATATTTTGGATTTCCATCAAGTAATAAATGTCATATATAATATATAGAAAGGAATAAACAAAATTTGAAATTGAAGCTTACCTAGCATCCTTGTGGTCCTATCTTAGACAACCATATCATAGCCCAACATCCCGGATGCCATCCTATATATCTCATTCTGTCTAGAAATCTCTGAGCGTTCAACTGGAGTCAGCACCATCCTTTGAACACACTGGAGGAAACCATCAATGACCTCACCATCAAAATTAAATCCACAAGCATAAGCAAATGCAGGGTTGAGGTAGAGCCCTGCTGCATGTATGGGACGATAGAGAGTGTTATTCCATCGCTCATCAATCACACCCCATATCTGAGCTCTCTTGGTGAGTCCCTCCTCCCCCTTGTTCTCATAGTACCGATAGATAGCTTCCTTGGCCCTATCCATGGCCTCATACAAGTAGCCCATTGCGGGCTTCTCACCATCAACCAATCGAAGAACCTTTACCAAAGGTTCACTAATGGTACATACCTCCCCTACTCCACTCCAGAATCTCAGGTCATGTCCCACAAGTTGGGCTATGGCTTGCCCATCTTGTTTGGTGTTATAGACACAAGCAACCCACTCATTAGAAAGAAACATTCTTTGTAAGTCCAACATACTATTGAGGAGCGACTGAAGAGAAATGAAGTTGGTGGCAAAACGTGTGATTGCGGAACGCACCAACTCTTCATTCCCTGTGAATTGTCTCATGAGTGAAAGAACATATGTGTGATTATATATATATATATATATATATATATATATATATATATATATTGTCACACTCAGAGCTGAATCAATGATTTCCTTGATCCAAGGAAGTTTTCCCATGTCCTCTAGCATCAAATCAATGCAGTGGGCAGCACAAGGATGGATACCTCTGCATAAGCATCCTCCCAGCAACAACATAATTAGCAGCATTGTCCGTGATGACTTGGACAACATACTACGGGCCTATCTCTCAGATAAAGCCATCCAACAACTCACATAATAATTGTGCATCTTTTGTATATGCACTTGCATTAACACTTTTGATAAACATTGTCCCTTTGGGACAACTAACCAAGAAGTTTAGAATTGATCTGCCCTTCTCATCAATCCACCCATCCGACATCACGGTGCATCCAGTGATCTTCCATGTTTCTCTGAGTTGAGCTAATCTTTTTGTGCAGTCAGCCTTTTCCCCTTGAAGGAGACACCCTCTCAAATCCTAATAGGAAGGGCCCCTATACCCCGGGCCAACAATTGCAATAGCTTCAAACATGGAATGGTAGAAGGGGTTATTGGAAATGTTAAAAGGTATATCACTCCAAAGAAAACATTTGGCCACAAGCTTGTCGGCCTACTCCATCTGTTTTCTTTTAATCAGTGACCGAATAGAAGGTTGCCCCCCAGGTGTTGACCTCAGCACAAAGTAAGATGAGGTTAATGAGGGGACTGCAGAAGTTGAGGGCCCTGTGGCTGAAGAGTGGGATTGTGGTACTGGTCCCCCCTCAAAGGAACTTGTTCTAGTGTATCTATTTTCAGTGGCACGTTCAAGTTCTTTTTTGCGAGCCTCGATCGCATCCCTCTTATTAGCCATATCAATGAGTGATTGGTTTGCAATACGCATAATTTCCGAGGTACTATTTGGACAAGCATCCACATCAAACCCAAGGATTTTGGCAAGGTGGTATTTCAAGCGGCTAATTCCTGCAAAAATCCTTTTGCCGCAAAGATTGCATGTCAATACTTGTCTATTGGGAAGTTGCATTGGTTCACCATACACCCACATTGGATCCAATGCCTTCGGCATTTTGTTTAGATGAAAATATTAAACCTATGGCACAAAAAAAAACCAAAATAAACACACGATAATGCAAAGGTTAAATAATAAGAGCTAGATGAATTAGAATAATTGAATCTTCCATTCAAAAACAACAACAAGAGGCACATTGCAAACCCTAGCCTAACTCTAAAAATTTTAAAAACAAAGTTCAAATCTTCAAGTTCAAACTTCAAACAAATGAAAGAAAAACGTTTTTTATCATACCTGGAAATCTTGATCTCTCCGCTGGCGCTAATGGAAGCAAGATCCTTGGCTTTCTCCTCCTTGGATAAATGCACAATGGCTTCCCTCACACCTCTCTAGCTCTCTCACACTTCACAAATGAAACAATGAGCCAAAAAAGGGACTCGCAACCTCTAAAACCCCCTCACGCGCACTTTTTCCGCAAAAAAACCCAGCAGCCCGAAATATTCCATCAACCCGCGACACATTAGGAAAACTTCGCGAGTTAGTGAATGTGTCGCGACACATTCAAAGTGTCGCGATATATTCCAAGGAAAATGTCGGCCTAGTGAAAATGTCGGCGACATATCCGACATTTCCGAAATAATGGCGATATATTCAACGGTGTTCAAAAAATCTTGGTAGATCTATTTGAGTCCAAGTTGGATCCGACTGTAATATACTGTGATAATCAGAGTTGCATCAAACTCTCTGAAAATCTAGTATTTCATGACAGGTCCAAACATATTGATATTAGGTACCATTTTATCAGGGACAGAGTATTGAAAGGAGCAGTAAAACTCCAATACATCTCCACAAATGAACAAGTTATTGATATTCTCACTAAAGGATTACCTAAAGGAAAGTTTGAATATTTCCGGAAGAAGTTGGGTGTCATGGAGAACACTTTCCTCACTAAGAGGGAGTGTTAAAATTATATCTAGTGAGAGTTAAAGTGTTCAAACCAAAAAGGTTATTTCCGATTCAACTTTCTTTTGCTTCAACGGCTAGATCCCACATGGGTCCCACCAGAGAGAGTGTAGGTGATTTTATTGTTGCCTAACTTGCATATTTAGGAGAGGCATCGGGCTGAGGGAGATACACTTCAAAACCACGAGTCCGTCGAGCTTGGGCACGACTTGAGAGCCCGTGGAGGGAAAACTGAAGGGGATATTTTATACAAACCAAGTTAGGGTCTGTGGTGGCAATTATATGCACACAAAGAAGACTGCAATGACAAGAACAAAACACGTGTCACTTAAAGAAAACCCTACTCAGCATATGAACAGAACACAAGGCCAATAGCTCGCATACGACCAAGTATAGGGACGTACTCTGCTCAAAGAAACCTGTGTACTATGTAATTTTTCTCTTAGCAATATTATTTAATAACTTCTAAACATTGCATATTTGAGTGATTGTTAGCATTTTCTCTTATTTCTTGTCTGTATAATTTAGTGTAACTTTCACACGAGATAGCAGGTTTCTTGGTGCAATTTGGCAGGAGCCGAACAGATCTGCAGGCACAAAGTTGATTCCTAATACTAGGTTTCCACCAGATGATGACATACCAGGGACTTGGCTCATTTTGACTCCGATGGTTACCAGTATGGTGCAGCAGCAACTAACAGGTATTGGGAGTGGTGGACTTCCAATTTGGTGGTGGGATCCAAGAATTCATCTAAGTGATAGGTTGATTTAGATGATGATGAGTGACAAAGCTATGATAGTGATTGGTCTACTTTATTTTTGGGATGTCAGGAGAGGGGAGGTCGAGGGTTTCTCTATATGGCAGGGCAGACTCAAGGCCACCCATGGATTTGCAGACTTAGACTTCACTGAGACACCTTCGCAAGGGAGGATTCAGAATAGTGGTTTCTATCCCTTCAGGGATCTTTAGGGTGTTCAGCTTAGGGTTCCAGGAGAGGAGGATGCAGACTCGGAGCATTGGTATGACGATGATGATCAAAGTAGTGCAGCGACAGCATGGTGGTACTCTTATGGGATTAGTTTGGGACCCTGGGATTACATTGCTTGACAGTTCAACTACTATTAGAGATGTGAGCACTGGTTTTGACTTTTCGGAGTTTACTTTTGGGAGGCTTCGAAGTGGATGCTTGGAGGAGTGGTCTTCTGAGGAGTTGGCTGAATTTATGCAAGCTTATGATTGCCTAGCTTATCAGGATCAATTAAGTGGATACTGGTATTTTCACCTTACAGACCAGTGTTATGAGTAGAGGGTGCTTCATGTCTTACAGGCTAGTGTGGGATCCTAGGGACTTTACCTTCTACGGGATTCTTGTGTTTAGGGGCTCTACGAACGATATGTTGGGGGATTTTCAAGACGATGCTTGGATTATTGTAGTAGACCGGGGGTGCTGGAGTATTAGGATTGTTATCCCCACTTTTAGGGATAACTAGGAGATAATGTCTCGAGGCCCACGAGTCCTAGACATGGAGTACTGAGAGCCAAATCGACTTAGGCATGGCCCTGAAGGGCCCATCTTTTCTCCCTTTCAGCGCCTCTACTTTTCCAGCAGCAGCAACATCCATCACCATCGGCTTGGTCTTGTGTCAGAGATGGTTCTTGCTCCATGAGGTAATGAGTCCGGGTATCATGGTATGTGTCACTTTGATCCTCAAAACCTTTGAATATGTGCATCTAATTCCTTTTGTTTCTAACGAATGCTTGGATCTTATACTTGTCCACTTGACCATGTCTGGGGGGAATGACAGGATGCCCTAGCAAGCCTGTGCCCGTAGGTTTTGGTTTGCCACTGGGGGGGTTTCTGAAAAGTCATCGTCCACTCCCTTCATATTACCACCTTTTCATCTTGCTTCCCGCTCATCTACCCCATTTCACTTGTCCGAGCATTGGGTTGGCCAATCATTTAAGGGTTGCACCTTGCCTTGTGGGAAGAAGGGGCTAAAGGCCGAGAAGGTAAAAGCAAGCTGGAAAAAGATAAAAGCCTAAAAATAAAACCTCAAGATGCTTCGCCCAGGGATCCCCGAGAAAGCAGTAAAAGGCTTCTCAGCAAGAAACAAGAGGGACCCATAAAAATAATAAAACAAGACCTAGTCAGAGGATAGGAGGTCTCATCACGAGCTAGCCTATTAGGTCCATGGGTACCTAATAGTATGACACTACTAGCAGTTGGTTACCACGCCGGGGTAGTGACTCTTGGTTGCATGGCCAAGAGAAAGGGGGTCTCATCACGAGCCAGCCTTCTCATTTCTGTGAAAGTACTTGTGGGTAACGCTGCCACCATTGGTCACCACGCCAGGGCAGTGTCCCTTGATTAGCTTCTTGAAGAAAAGCAATAAGAATAAAGAATAAAAGGCATGAATGGGCTTGGAAACAATTGCATCCAGGATAGGTGCAGCTCGCCTTCTACAAAGGCACCCATAGGTAAAGCTTTGCATTCCCCTACTTTCACTGCGCCCATTGTCAGGACATCCCTTATCCACATCACCCACTTACATGGCTTAGATTTAGTCTTTTCCGGGAACTTTCCTTTTCCAGTGAACACTAGCCCAATAGGACGCCCTGTCACTTTCCCCAGACTTGTATTGCAGGCTTGTATAATGTCTTTGAGCTTTTAACTGGGATAATAATGGTTTTATGCACATGTTTAATAATATTGATGATGAGATGTGATTGACATTGCTATGCTCCCTGTGACTTATGAGCCCATGGAGGGCATTGCTGTTGATGTGTGGGATCATGCCCGACCGACAGATACCATGTTGGACAGGTAGACATGGGGAGATGATCAGTTTGGACCTCCATGGGGCTGAAGAGCCCACCAAATGGATGTTGAGACCCCAACAGGGGGCACAGACAGGACAGAGAGGTTTGCACCAGAGAGAAGAAGGACTTCTTACAGAGGCACCCTGGCAGAGCTTGACCTAAGGGGATTATGCCCTTTTCAGTGGAACGTTGGCCTTGGAAAGGCCTAGGACGTCACCCAGGAGGTTCATGACGTCATCCTTTCTTCATGAGCATTTTGGTAGATGTACAGGGTAGTTTGGCACGTGTGGCAACTTGGAGAAGCCCAAGGAGGGCTAACGTTTTTCTTCAGGAGGTTGCATTTGCCCTCAAAGGGGCTAACGTCACCCTAGAAAGGGGATGACGTCTTTCTATTGCTTGATTAGGGTTTTAATTTAAACATTTAATGTAAAACAGTATGATTTTAGTATTTTGGCCTTGTCGACCTTTTTATGACCTAAAAAGTAAAATTAGGTCATTGTACTGTATAAATTGAGGGTTTTTACCTTATTTTTTCATCATCTCTCACTCACCACTTGGTGAGGTCTGAAATTTGCGCCCTCCTTAGGGTTATTGGCTAAAATTGTGAGGCACACTTATTGAAGGAAGACATTTTTGGACTTTTATTGGCATTTTGGCATTTCTCTTGGTGGAAGGTATTACAACTAGGGTTTGTTATATGATTTCTTGGTTAAATGTAAGTGAATTTCTACAAAACTTCTTAATTGAATGGTTGTAGTATTGTTTTTCTTGCATTTATGGTTATAATTTGTTGAATTAAATCCTAGCTGACAAGCACACATTGAAGGTCCTTGTCTCATGTCCCTACCAAGGTTTTAAGCCATTTTATTTGTTGAAGTGAGATAGAGCCTTGCCTTAGCAACACTCTATTCTTTCTTTCTAGCCCTTGCTGAAGAGGATTGAGCCTTGCCATAGCAACACTCCATCCATCTTCTTCCATGCTAGCCGTTTTTCTCATTTGTTGAGCTAAGAAGGAGAAAACGCATCAAGGCCTAGTTGCCCTACACCTTGGTGAGCCAATCTTCCCTAGGGTTTGCCTAGTAAAGCCTTGCCATAGCAACATGTTACTTGCAAACCTTCTTGTCTTAGTTTTATGCAATCTTTTGAGCTAGCCATTTTTCCATTGAGCTAAGGAAGGAGGAGATAGCACTGAGGCCTAGTTCCCCTACACCAAAGTGAGCCTCTCTCCCCTAGGGTTTCATCCTTGAGGCCTTGCCAAAGCAACACCTCAAGGTTTAACTCTCTTGTCCTTACTTTTTACCATTATCATTTGATCCTTCAGCTTTTGCGTCCTCCTTTTGACTCCATATACCCTAGGAACGCACTGATCTAAGGCCACATGTGTTGAGTAACTTGATCCTACAAACTTCTAATACATTTGAACAAACCCTAACCATACTAACCCTAGCCTAGACTAACTCTACTAACCCTAGTGTTGTCGTCATCTTTCTTGTGCTATAAACACCTTTGTGCGGCTATCATTTTACTTTTAAAGCAATTGAATGGTTGGTTAAGGCATTATCTATGAAGTGTTGATTTGTTACATTGAATGCCAAGTTGCTTTAGCATTTATTGAGAGGTGATATTGTAATCATTGCTATTGTACAAACATTGACTTCGTCAATATATATTGCTCAATTGCTTATTGTCAGAAAAGTCATTGATTATATGAAGTACTAACCAGCAAGCAAGCTTGCACATGTAGTTTTATTGTTGCTTTGTCTCGAGCAGGTGATCTTATTGATTATTACTTCCGGTTATCTTTATTGGCTATAAGCCGGACTTTCTGATCAGGTGGTGACTTGTGAGGGGGATTATCATCACTTAGCCTTGCTAAGACCTTTTGCCTTCTTAAAACCCCAGGTCACCGAGGACGTCTCCCCTGGGCCTTACCTCCCTAAATAGAAAGAACCTTCCCATCGAGGTGACAGTGGGTGGGATTGGTTCAGCTACGCCAGTTTGGCCTCTTTTCATCCGTCTTTTATCCTAACTACAAACTATGCGATAACAAGGATTTTTCCCTTTGACACTTGGAGACGAGGTGTAGTGGATTCCCTATCAATTGATGACCACAGAATTCTCTATGATGTCTGATTTTATAGTTGGTATACAATGGATGGGTATGATCCTCAATAGTGGATGCGATCCATTGAGGCATTACAGCTTGTGGATGCAAAGTGGGCACGATGGTTGAACAACTATGATCAGAGTGGCACAGCATCAGCGTGATAGTTCTTTTCTGAGGATAACTTGGGACACTGGGATTTCAATAGGAGACAGTGCAGCAGTTGACACAGAGGCGAGAGCCAGTTTTTTCCTTCATGAGATTGGTTCTCTAGCAGAGCAGTTCCTTGGTGAGTTGATCGAGTTGTTGCAGCACCGAGTGCCCTTACTTGTGGGTGGTTTTTAAGAGACCTCAAATGTCAGTACATTACTGGACCACGTCTTGAGCGAAGGATGTTTCACCTCTTACAAGGAGGTTTGCGATCCTGGTATCATTTTCAATTTTAGTCTGGATCAGTCGATGGAGCGCCAGATCATGATGGCATTGCTTGAGGACAAGCAACCTTTGGGAAGGGAGGATTTGTCATGTCCCCATTTTTGGGTTTCCTCATTTTGTAGAAAAAGGGACTTTCGTGGCTTGTCAATGGAGAAAAAGGAGTAACACTGGGGTCATTTAATGTCACTTAGTTAGGAGATGTTATGTTTTTAAAGTGACATTAGGAAATAAAGTAACTTTAGATTAATAAGTTACTTAACCATTATTAAAGTGACTTTTAATCTTAAAGTGAAAATTGGAAGGAAAGTAAGGGTTATATTTGATTTAGTCAAAAAGGGAAAAATCCTAGAAGTTACATTTGATTTGGTCAAACAGGGGAAAATTCTAGAAGGCATGGAAAAAGTATAAAAGAAGGGTAACCCCTCACTTCTCATCATTATTGATTTGATATCGTATTGTATCATTATTGGGGTTTTGGGCAAAACCCTTCCACTGCAGGTTTAGTATCGGTGGTGCAATATCCACCCTAGCTAGACAAGGAGGAGGATCCATCCAGGATCTTCATTGGAGCTTCATCTTGGGTTTGTTTTCAGTTTTGGGTTGTAGTGATTTGCTTGGAGAGGTTGTAGCACTTGGAGGGTTTGATCTCATCTGTTGAGGAGGCCATGGCATGATTCCAAGTTTTTGGCTTGTATTGTATGTTTTCCATTGATGTATTGCAGTTGCCATAGCAGCCATTGGATTGGTGTATTCAGTCTCCATTCATAATAAAATAGTCCATGATTCTCTTTTATTCCAAGTGTATCTAGGATGCTTGCAATATGTTTGACGAAATGTCTTTAGTAGAATGAATGCAAAATATTTGTGGAAAAATAACATAATTGCATAGAAATTCATAAAAATCCTCGCCTAGCTCTATTGGGGATATTACATTCCCTGATGATGTATAAGAAAGAGGTCTTTCTCTTTTACATAGGAGGTTTTTCATTTGAGAGTTTTGATTTTCAGCAACTGAAGAGGGAGAAACAAAGGCAGAGGCCATCAGAAATTGAAAATCTACCTGGTGCATCACAGTTTTGCAACAGCGAATAACATTCTCCTCCTTCCACTTCTCATCTCTTTCATTCTCATTCTCATTGTAAGCATTATCTGAGCAACAGGCTTTGTAGAGGGAAGCAATGAGGCCTGGGGCAGTGATTCTGTAATCCCAAACCCCTAGTGCAATTTTTGTCTAAATAAGATGGCTATTTCAGATCTGAGACTTTATAGTCCCCAACACTGGTACTACTATTTGATAAATGAATTGTTGGGTTTATTGTCAAATGAAGACCCAAGTTGTTGCCACTGGTAGTGGTAAATAATAAATTCAAGCAAGTTATGCTGGTTTTTTCCTCTTCATTTTCTGTCTCACATGGTGTTGAATAAACTGATGGATCTATGCTTGTTTTACCCATTTGTTTTTGTTGTCTAATAAATATTTTTAAGGAAAGGAGTTCTACCTCCTCCTCTACTCATATTTGTTCTTTTTCTGAGTTATTCGCCAAGCCGAACTAGATTATGGTGCCCATGGTTCAGAAGATCATTCCTATGGTTGAATCTTGTTAAACCCCCTTGCTGGTTGGCCCTTTTTGAATCACCTCCAAAATACAATTCAACATTCTTTTTCCTATTCTAAATCAATAGCAGAGACCGACCCCATGCACCATTTTTCTCTATTATAAATCCAATCTAAGCTTCATTTGTTTAAATAGGTCATCCTTGGGTAACAAACATGGACTCTTTTCTTTGGAAATATTGACAGTACCCCTCCTTTGGCCCGAGAACTGGCTCGATGGCCTAGAGTTGCATAGGAAGGTGCATCCTGCACACTATGCCCTACCATTTGGCCCCTCTATGAGAGATAGGGGAGAACTTGGGGGTCAACAGGAAGATCACACCAACACAATGGAACTTGGTGATAATACAAACCATTACTAGCAAGGTTTGTTTCACGGTAGGTTAGTTTCACCGTAGGTTGTGCTCATTGTTCATTGTCTTTAGTGTTAACTGAATTGTTTTACATATTTAGGTTAACTACGTATGTATAGTTAATCCAAGGTTAACTATGCTCATGCAGGTTCGCTACCAAAACAATGCAGTTAACGCTAAATACAAGCACTGACACAATGAAACTTGGCGTTAATACAAACCATTACCAGCAAGGTTTGTTTCATGGCAGGTTATGGCCACTGTTCATTGTGTTTAGTGTTAATTGCATTGTTTTATGGTAGCAAATCTTAAGGGTTTGTTATCTACAATCTTTGTTATATGTAACCTACAAGCTAGATACAATTAAAAATATATTAGTATCACTCAGTAGTGACTCGTGTGCAGTAGCACCACTTCCAATCTGTGTTTTATAATTTATACACTAACTAGTAGTTTGTCACTTGTCTACACCAACAAAGATTCAGATACCACTACCAATACCACAAGTGACAGGTAACGCCAGCAGAGAATTGAGATCGGAAAATACAACCATCAACAATACACCAGCACTGAGCAGTGAGCAGCAGTACACCACAGTYTACAAACTCTATTCCACCAGCACTGAGCACTAGCAGCAACACAAAAYAATTTATGGACTCTATTACACCAGCACTGGCAGCAATAAATCAGCAAATTTATGAATTTTCCAATGGCATTGTATTCATCTCAAGTTGGCTGTGGAATTTGTGGTGGGAAGACTGGTGGTGAGAAAGGAAATGATGACCCTGAAGAAGATCAACAACATATATCTCCTATCAATTCTCCCGTGGATGTATATGACAAAGATCAGAAAAAAGAAAAAGAATCATGTAGGAATTGTTTGTAGAATTGCAGCAAGTGCAAACAAAATTTTACAGGCTCATAGCCTCATACACAAGGAATAAAGGCTAAAGCCCATTTTCTATGGGCTTCTAACGATAGATTTCATCATTGCACAAAAAAGACCTAAAAGGATGTGGATGGATTTCAGGGAGAGCAGAATGTTGCGGACTTAGCCAGCCAAGGTAGAAAGGAAGGACAGCAAGCTAACAATCTCAAAAAGAGGCAATTAAGTCCCCTTAATCGTTGAAGAAGCCTGCAAGAAACTAAACAGTGGACCATTGGGCAAAATGTTTGGCATGGGTGGGAGGGATGAGACGAACAGCAGAGCTGCAAGAACCATATTTGCATGTGGAATACCCTTCAATGTAGTGAGGTCACCATATGGTAAGATATGCTTAGGGCAGTTAATGAGGCTCCAACAGGTTACAAGAGGCCAAACTTTGAGAAAGTGCAGACTGCCCTTCTATGGAAGGAGAGATTGACTATTGGGAGTGTTGGAATCAGTTCATTCCAGTGGGAGCTGTAATGGCATCTCCATTTACTTCTGATGGTTACAGCGATACGGCCAGTAGGCCATTGGTAAACATTATAGTAATGTCTCCTTCATGCCCATACTTTTTGGGGTCAGTAGATGCTTCAAGGGAGGAAAGACTGCTGAATGGATCACTGATAAAATTTCAGAAGCAATTGAGGTTGTGAGCCCTTCAAACAGCGTGCAGGTCACTACATAGTACAAACAATGCATGCTTGAGCAAAGCAGCAATTGCCATTATTGAAGAAAGGTATGAACATATTTTTTGGACCCTGTATGCAGTACATAGTTTAAATCTTACTTTCAAATCCATTGTTGCTGAAGTTCAATGGATGAAAAAATATGTGAAAAAGCAAAAGAAATTTGGGATTTATCATTAACCACCAATATGCACAAACCATGTATCAAGGATTTACTAAACTTCAACTTGTAAAGGTTGGAGAAATCAGATTTGCATCCCACTATAAAATGATTAAGTGGCTAGTAGACATGAGGGAAGATTTGTCTTCCATGGTTGTTAATTAAAAGTGGCCAACATAAAATAAAACAACACTGACAAAGAAATCGGGCTTAGAACTACCATCCTTGATGAGCTTTGGGTCAAGCTGAGCTTTTTGTTTCCATAATGGAGCCACTGGTTGATTTGCCACAACTTTGTGATTCATATGTACCTATGTTGTGTGACATTTATGAGGATTCCAACCATATGTTGGAAAAAAATCAGCAATTATTGAACAGCAGGTAACACTTTTGTATGACATCTTAAAGAACATAATCATTCGTATGTCAATTGGGTTTAGCTCGGGTAGTTGGGAGGAATGATTACGATCCTCCCCACCCAGTTTCAATTCCCTCAAGTTACATGTTGCAATGGCTTTGAGCCCTGTTGTTGACCAGCCTTGTGCCCTGACCATCCTCGAAACGAGGAGAATTACCCGGGCATTTTCTCCCGGGAAAATTTCTTCGGAAAAAAAAAGGACATAATCATTAGTAAATGAAACAAATACAATACCCATCTGCGTTCTTTAGCCTAAGCATTGAATCCAATGTACTATGATGAGGCGTACTTGGCTAAATTTGGGGGTAAGAGGAGGGCCCCAAACAAAGATATAGAGGAGGCAGTCATTAGAAAGCCCAAGAATGGAAAATCTCCAGGCCTCAAACTTCCAGTGGAATTGTACAAGAAGATGCAGCATGTGGTTTTTGGCCCTGCATATTTAAAAAGGTCCCAAGAAGCTATCCGAAGTGGTGATATGGGGGAGTTGGTCAATGGATGGGGTCCAATTACTCTTCTTAACGTCTCTTACAAAATTCTAGCCAAAGCTTTTGCTGGGGGAATTAGGCTATTGGTTTCTAAGATAGTTTGCAAGGAGAAAAATTAATCTATTGGGGGCAGATTTATTCTTGATAATCTTATTATTATAACTACATGGGAGGGGCTTAAGTAGGTATGGGAGTTTGGTCAAAAGGTGCTTTTTTTAAAATTTATTTTCATAAAGCTTATGACAGAATTGAATGGGACTCCATCCTTAACATGTTGGGCTTTGGCTTCTTTTATCATAGGTCAGCCACGTTTATCTTCTCATGGGCCTCAGCAAGAGTTAGTGCAAATGGTGTGCTTTCTATCTCTCTTCTTCTACAATGCTATATTTGACAAGGTCTCCTTCTTACTCCATATCGTTATGTGATTGTAGTAGATGTCCTAGATTATTTGTTGGAGGATACTAGATTGCAAGGGCAAATTAGAGGTATCTCCTTGCCTAGTGGTAACCACTACTTCTTAATGTCCACTTCGTGGACGATTCGTCCCTAATGCCTGAATTGACTCAACAATCTGTGGAGAGTAGTAATTTATTCTTGGAAACTTTTGCAGAAGCTAATGGAGTGGTTGTTTGCAAGCACTGAGAAGAAAACAGAGATCTTTTTTATGGCCAAGATGACCCTCCTCATTGGCTAAACCATAAATGGAAGTTTATTGAACCTAGAGAGATCATTCCTAGATCATTGAAGTTATGTGATTGTACTAGATGTCCTAGATTATTTGTTGGAGGATACTAGATTGCAAGGGCAAATTAGAGGTATCTTATTGCCTAGTGGTAACCACTACTTCTTAATGTCCACTTCGTGGGTGATTCAGCCCCAATGCCTGAATTGACTCGGCAATCTGTGGAGAGTACTATTTTATGCTTGGACACTTTTGCAGAAGCTAATGGAGTGGTTGTTTGCAAGCACTAATAAGAAAATAAAGATCTTTTTTATTGGCCAAGATGACCCTCCTCATTGGCTAAACCATAAATGGAAGTTTAATGAACCTAGAGAGATCATTCAGTATTTGGGCATTCCCTTTAGTTTTCAAAATTCTCTTATTGATCAATGGAAGTGGATCATGGCCAAGTTTGAAAAAAAAATCACACTTCAAATCATCTCTATCTTCCGCTTGCTGGGAAGGTTCCAATTGTTGACAAGATCTTGATTCTTAGCAGTCAAGCAAATCAATTATTCCTCGTCTTTTCCCTTCTCAAGCTACTTATAAAATGTTGGAGAGCATTCTTGGAAGTTTTCTTTGGGGCAAGCAAGGTGGGGCAAAAGGGATTCCTTTGGTGGCTTGGGATCTCTACAATTCACCAAGAGATCAAGGGAGATTGGGCCTCCCTAAAGTAAGAGCTCAAGGGGCAGGTCTTGGTAGCAAATGGGTAGTTTGCAAAGTGAAGAGGGATGCTCCTTGGCAATTTTTAGTTCGACGCGGAATTCAGCAAGCTCAACACAATCAGAGAATTAAAGGTCCCTTTCAACTGTGTGAAATAATCAGTAATGCTCAAGCTTTCGTGATTTAATGTTTTGCCCCACTTAAGAATGTGTGGGTTGCTTCATGGATTGTTTCTTGTTTTCTTGCTTGGAAATTTGAGGGACCTCGCCTAGGATTTGGCGTCATGATTGATTTGGACATTTTTGTCCCCCAATGGTCATAGGTTTGCAAGCAAAGGATTGGCCAAGAAAGGTCTCTTCTTTTGGAAGGATTTGTGGAATCATGATTGCCAACAATGGCACACATGGCATGCTCTTAACTGAGCTCAAAAGCTCAATTGTTTGGACAAAGCAGTTTTAGAGGGCCTATGTCATATGATTCAGTAAGGTTGTCTTTTGAAAATGCACCTACATGAGTCAGGGCTGTTCTGGAGGTATTGGAGATGAAGGAGTGAAAAGTCCTTTTACATCTATGTGGTAAAGGACCTTTATGATCCTGCAAGGCACTCATCCAACATTGCCCCTCACTTGAACGAAAGGTGGGGGTTGAGGGATCGTATGGCACATTGATTGAGGAGATGCCTGTCCATTTGGTAATGGCACTCTTCTTTTAAACACAAAGTATGGGAGTAGCTTCTACTTCATCAAGGGTTGGCTGTCAAGAGCAAGCTTCATAAAGTTGGTGTAGCATATGTTGCTTGTGCCCTGTGTAGTAAGGATGAAATGGTTGGGTATGATTTTTGGGGATGGTCATCTACCGGAATTTTTTGGGCATGGTTTCAAGCTCAATTCCACTCCCTTTTCACTGCCCTGCTCTCATGGAAAGTTTCTCTCCTAGGGGACACTTGGATGCTTAGGGACAACTACAAATCTATGTGGCACACAGCTCAGCTGACTACAATTAGTTTTCTGTGGAAACATCAGTGTAAAGTTACTTTTCATGAGGACCCCTCTGCCTTTAGCCTAGGGGAATTGTGGAGCTTTAAGCAAGAATTGGCTTTGCTTGTGAAAGTTTAATTTAGTGCCTTCCGTCAGGAATCAGGATGTTGAGTCCCTTTCTCTTGGTGCACAGGCTCATATGCTTTCCTTTTTGGCCCTTTTAGGGTGGGATTTTCCCATTACCCTGTTGTTAGTATGCTGTAATTCTCTTTGTTCTATATGATGTATTTATTTGTTCTAGGAAGTAATATATGCAGTATTTCTTAAAAAAAAACAGCTCTCAAAGATGGGAAGGATGTCTAAAACCTGGAAGAGAATCTAAAATAAGTCTAAGAATCTTTTCATCTTGACATAGCATAAATATCCCAAAGATG
Organism: Picea engelmannii; assembly: GCA_009831015.1. Classification (NCBI taxonomy): domain Eukaryota; kingdom Viridiplantae; phylum Streptophyta; class Pinopsida; order Pinales; family Pinaceae; genus Picea; species Picea engelmannii. The sequence continues at coordinate 272,012 of ML787590.1, read as the reverse complement.
TATGAACACTATATTTTCATGCACATAGGAAAGGTGAGTCTTTTTCGAAACACATGAATATACACATAGATTCTCATGACAGACCCCCTGCTATTTCAACATCATGCAACCCAACAAAAACAGTCACAGCGTTCTGTAAATACTAATTAAAAACTTTGCAAATATGTTCCTGTGAGTATAAAGAGCACAGAATAGTCAACTTGCTACCTCTTGGAAATCTTCAAAGGAAAATGTTTTTGCACCGTCACATCGGGTAACAGCTTGCTGATGTTGTACAACTAGCATAGGATGATGGTGCCTGATGAGTTAGCAATATTAGCTCTTCACGAAGAACATATGAATATTTACTAGACATATGATAATTATAGACCAGTGAGAGATGTTTGAGCTATGTTCATTCCCCGGTATCAAGTAGATGGAAAAAGTTACCTCACATCATCTACTGATTTCCCTAATTTCATGGTGTAGCTCTGACGTGGGCAAAGTAATGCCAGGTTTGGACTTATTTCCTCTGAGGAAATTAGAAGTGAAGAATCATCAGTCTTGTCAGGGGAAACTGACCCATAGCTCAATACCAAGGAAAGATACAAACGACTGGCAGCTGCAGTACCATGGTGCATGATTTCCGTTATTTCCCCAACCAATGCATTGATCCATTTGAGGGCATTGGCTGGAGATGCACTACTGTCACAACTTCCAGATTCTTTTACTTTCAGGGCTGGTCCAATATGCACAAAAACAAGGTCAAACTTGCTAGTATCTGCTACTGTGTCTTCTTGTAACCCTAACATACTCAACAGTTCAGATGCTGCTGAAAGAGGATCTGGAGGCTCCTCTGACTCTTCTGAGCTTACCATTTTGTTCCTAAGTTCATGCAAGAGTGTGACACAAAAGCCCACTCTTTCGCCAAATATCTTAGCAGTGCCAGAATTTGTTACCATAGCAGCATTCATTCCCATAAACCTGAAGTTCAATAGTGAGCATATATTGGCTTAAAAACTATTTTTAGAAACATGGCTTAAAGAAAAGGCCTAGTCAAGACATTAAACCAAAAAACAAATACCTCTCTGCTATCCTCGGAATACTTGCATGTTCCTTACATTCCCAACTGGCATGCGCACCAGCATCAGCACTGTTCTCAACTGCTTTTTCTTTCTGCATGCCCAAACAAGATATTTTTACTCAATCAAGTGACGCATAGATCATGTAGTAAACAAGTCAGTGGTCTTATAGACATCGATTGGATAAATTGACGGACTGAAATCTAGATAAAGCAATTATCTTACCGAATAGAATTCATGTAAATCCAACAGTTGTGCTAGTTCCCTCTCCATTCTCTCATCTTCACTCACTGTAAAACACCAAGCCAAGGTAACGTTGCTTCAATATCGATGATCATTGTTCATGTAAAAGCCATTTTCTGTAGCATAATAAGCTGTGCAATACACCCTAAATATGTTTGATAATAATGCTAAGTTTTAAAATATGAAATACAATCCCACTGTCCAGATGGAACTCCACAATAATTGATCAGAAACTGCGGTTTGACATTGAACCCAAAAGCTCAAAAGGCGTTTCCAATAAACCTAGAATATCAAAAACACTAATATGTTCATTTTTCATTAAAGAGAAAGAGAAACATATAACATGCCTTGCGGGGGAAGATCTCTAAGTGCAAGGAAACCACAGCAGCCTTGGGAAGCAAGAGCGTGTAGATGAGAATGAGAAAGACCAAGAGCAGGCATCAGGCCATCCCCATAGATCAACAAAGCACGAGAAGGCTTGTCCGCCATATTTTCCCTTTGTTTTGTGCAGAATGTATTCTCCTCTTTGCTTTCCTTCCGTCACAACGTTGTAGTATGACACTGTTGCTTTGCTTTGCGGCAATGCTTGCATTAATAAATAACTTTTGATTTGCACTTTCCCGGCGGATCGCCGAAACTTCAAGCTACGTGGACTCTCATTTGCTTTTTTACTCTACTTCTTTCGGGAAGCATCTTTGAGTTGGTTTGTCTTTTTTAATCATTTTGACATAGCCTCTGACCTCTGATCTAGTTGCTGGTGTGTGAGAATGATCAACCTACATTCTTTGAATGGAAATATTCACAATCACCAACTAAATTAATCATTAAACAAACATGATATTTGATTCAAACCACTGGTTATAAACTAGGTCTAATCCTTCCCATCTATGTTCATTGGATTGTGTACGGTCTTTGATTCAATCGATTGATTATAAACATGATATTTGATTCAAACAGCTGGTTATAAATTAAGTAACCACGATCCCTCCCATTCATTTCATATTTCATTGGATCGTGTTTTTTTATTTAAACATAATAAATTAAATTAAGGTTAAATTTTGAAATTAATTTTTTTTATTTTGAAAATAATTAAAATTTAGATTTGATGATGATTAACATCTACTAAAACCAAAATTGATTTATTAACCTTAAAAAATTACTTATTTTTTTTTAAATATTATTTGGATACTTTAAAAGTATTCCAAAATCACTATGTTAAAAATGTATTAAATTCATATTATATAAAATTAATTAAAATTTAATGAATAAGTTGTAATAAAAAAATTATCAAATTCATGTTAGAAAATTAGATTATCTTTAAAATTATATGTTTGAATAAGATTTTAGATTATCTTTAAAATTATATGTTTAAATAAGATTATTACAATTTTCTAAGTAAAATATTTTGAAAAAAATAATAATAATTTTTTCTTGAAATTAAATATTTATTTTGAAATAAACAATTATTTTTTAAACATTTTTATTTTAAAAAATCTTATAAATAAGTCAAATCTTGTTAGGGTGATTGGATTTTGAGGGTTTTGTTTTCTAAGGTGGTTCAATGTTCGAATGGTAGTTGGGAGGAGACACCCAAAAAATCTAACTATGTTAAGGGTTGGTGTGAATTCCTGGGTGATTTTTATGGCTTAGATGCCCAGCATGCAACGGACAAGCTAGCAAACAAAAAGAAATCTTATAAATAAATATTTTAATGACAACTTGCATCATTAGCTATAATGTAAGTTTCATAATAAATAGTTCAAATCCAAAAGGGTAAGGTATCTACACCTCCACAGACTTTAATAATTAAAGTCCAATAGTTACTGGGAGGGGGTCCCTTGTCCCACAAACCAAGGGTCCAAAACTTATTATTATTATTATTATGTATAAATCATATAAATAAATATATTTATAACTATTTTATGATACTTCAATGATAACTCTGTGGATGGGGTGTCAATCGATGGCCACATTGTACAAGAGATCATGCACGACAACCACCCCCCTCTCCTAGGGTGGCACCACAGCGGCGTTCATTTAATCCAACCTCGTTCAACTCTGCAAATGCACCTGCAACTGTCCTCCACTAGGTACGACGCTCGTATGACTCTGATGGCTCTCCAAACTCTTCCACGGACTAATTTCTTCGCCTTCCCTATGAAGATTTCTCATTCCACTCATCCCTCTGCCTAGCAAGATCTCCTTCCTCTGCATGTTCCTCCTTCCATGCTTGATTTCCTTCATTGTTCCAGGCTCCTCCCCTTAGTCTCAAGCACTTGTATCACCCTCACCACCCTTCTGTGTGATTTGTCCTGGTGTCTTCCTATGCCCAAAACATGAGCCTGTTTGTTACAAGCTAGCTCTCGCTTAGCCCAAAGTGGTCACACTCCCTACGCTTATCGCCCTCTCGGTCCTTGCTGCACCTATCCCTTCCACACCAGCATGGCTCATCGTCCCCCCTCGGCAAAGCAGACAATCGCAAGCCACCCTTTGTTCCTCCCACGACTTCCGCCACAAGCTCACATCCCCCCAATCTGGATGCAGCTTCCAGTTCTGTCCCTTCGCCTCTGCCTCACCCAGTCGCCACTGATGCTTAGAGGGAAACCATCTTGGAGTTGCATCATGACAATGTAGAGATGAAATTTCAACAAGAGCTAATGGAGAAGCGCTTGGACTGGTTTTTAGACTCAGGCACACAGGACCTTGCACAGCCCCGCACCACAGAGGAGCTGCTACAGGCTACCATGGAGCCAAAGTGGCCAGATTCGTCCGAGCATGCCTTCCCCTATAGCTACACAAGCAAGTAATCTACATGGACTGTTATTTTTTTATTTTCCTAGCCTCTGTATGGCCTACCAAACCACAGAGTTATTTCTTCTGCTATATTTCTAGGCCTAGCTTCGTATTATATATTGTTACTCATGTCATTATGTTAAACAGTAACTACTACAGTAAAATTTTATGGAACTTCTATCTCTGATGGTGGAGCTGGTTTTCTTTCATGACAACCTCAGCACCAGTTTTTAGGACCTCATATGTAAATTTTGATTTTAAAAATAATACAAACTACTAACTTACAAAAAAAAAATACTTCAATAATAACTTATACCATCAAGTATAATATAACTTTATTATTTTAAATGCATTGATTAATAAATTCTAACAAATATTTAATAAAAATCAAAATAATTTAAAAAAATCATTAAAATTTATTTTTATAATTATATATATATATATATATATATATATATAACCTAAAGATCTATTTTAATGTTGAGGACCTCATATGTAAATTTTGATTTTAAAAATAATACAAACTACTAGCTTACAAAAAAATACTTCAATAATAACTTATACCATCAAGTATAATATAACTTTATTATTTTAAATATATTGATTAATAAATTCTAACAAATATTTAATAAAAATCAAAATAATTTAAAAAAATCATTAAAATTTATTTTTATAATTAAAAATATTATATATATATATATATATCACCTAAAGATCTATTTTAATGTTGAGAATATAAAAGTTTTTCAATATTAAAAATATAGTTAATTTTTATTTTCATAACATGTCTTCCACATTAAATTGGTGTATGAGACCCCCTTGTTTATGGGACAAGGGATTCCTCTCCACTCAGTGATTTGACTGGTAAAGTCTACGAAGGTATACATACCCTACCCCCCTCTAGATTTGAACCTATGACCTCTTAAGAAGAAACACATGTTCTTAACCATTAGGCCCATTCAAACTGTATAAAATGTTGAGAATATAAAAACTTTTCAATATTAAAAATATAAACAACTTTTATTTTCATAAAAGTTCCCCTACATGTGCACCAAACTATAATAAAAAACACAATTGATAAATTTATGATAGTCAAGCATTTTAATCAAATAAAATATGACATATTTTTATTTCTATAAAAAAAAAAAAAAATCATGTGAGATTATTTTTAAAACACTTTGAAATTATATATATATATATATTACAAACACCATTAAGAAAAATGATAAAAACCTCAAAATCATATGAAATTATAAGAATGACTAATAGTCAAATGAGTTATTCTACACTAAGTTTCAAATTAAAATAATATTTAAAAAAAAATAAAAAAATAAAAACACAATTGCTAAATTTGTGTTTAATTTGTGTTTAGTTTAAGATTTTAATCAAATAAAATATCATTAAAAAACTAAAATTATATCATAATATTTTTAAAAGGTTTGAAATTTAAAAGAGATTTGGAATTTAAAAAAAAAAATTATAAATGTTAATAAAAAAATGATAAGAGTATTAAAATTTTAAATAATTTTTTATTTTTATTTTCTTTCTAATGTGGATAGTCATTACCAGCTACCTGACTTATTATCATTATTCAACTAAAATCATGGCACTTAAAATGATTAGTTGATGTTACCGTTATTCGAGGAAAACCATGACAGCTAAAATGATTAGTTGATGTTACCGTTATTCGAGGAAAACCATGACACCTAAAATGATTAGTTGATGTGTAGCACACTCGACCCCCTAACCCTCTCTTAGATTGGTGGGATGTTAAATTTATCTTTCTCAACTCAACTTTTGTCTATCTCTGAGGTTCATAGATGGATTCTTCTCTCCTTGGGCTCTCCAACGACTATGACCATGCCCAAATCCGATCTCTGGATTTGAAGTTACAGCCTCCCAAAGTTAATCCAGGCTCTCATTGTCAAAATCCACCTTACTACCACATGGCTTCCTACCACTCATTTCATCTGATGTGGCATTAGCATGGCATCAATCCGGCACCTACCCCTAACTCACTGCTCAAAGGTTTCGACTTCACGAAACCTTTCGTCGTCATCGTCGGGGTCTATCCCCCATGAGATATCAAACACCTCAACACTAGATGTTCCAACGACGAACCTTCCAAAGGTTCATTCCCAAATCCGACGACTCTCGGTTCTGACCTTCGACAGCTCTAATTATATTGGTGCCCCAACTTGCATGGTTATTAACATTTGTCCCACCAATTCTTTGCTTTAGTGAGCCCATGGGACCTACGGCGAATCCACAGTTGAGATCTCATCTTGTTCGCTTGTCGATCAATGATTGTCGTTCGACCTGAAGATCTCGTCGTAGTCGGTACATGCTCCTATCCTCACTTTTGGACCCATGCTTGACATCCTCCGACGAATGACTGGGATCTCACCTCATCCAGATCTAACGATTTAGATTATAGTTGAAGTCATAAGGGCTTCCAACCCTCTCTGGGACCACTCATGTCCATCAACCATTCCATTGGTGACACTTGTCACCCCCGGAGACATATTGGTTGTCGTGTTGGCACACCATGTCGACATGGCGTCATCCTTCCTTTTCTCACTTAAACAAAGCCTACGGTGATCTACGACAGAGGTCAACTCTCACCTATTTGTCGATCAACAACTCTCGTTAATCCTCAAGCCTTTATCGTCGTCGGCACTTCTTTTGTCGTCGTCAGAGCTCCTTGCTCCCACTCTTGGTCATTTTAAGGAATCAACCTCCCAACGAATGATCCTGATCCACTCATCGCACCATCCAATGACTAACTATGGTTTTGGGATTTCTTCATCGTTAGCCTTCTCTCTTTCTCGACTCCACAACTCGAGATTCCCAATGATCTTACCTTTGAACGTAAGGTTGTGATCCATGCATCACACTGAATCAATGACTGAGGTTTTCTCTTATCATAACACAGAGTTTCCACTAGCTAACGGTCCGAAAATCGAGACTTAGCCCACTCATGAGTTCTACAAGGATTTTACCAGGCCTTCAAGAGTCGAAAAATCACTCTAAGACCATCAAAGACTCCCAGACTTCACCCAATGGGAGTTCTTGCATATCTTGCAATCTTTCCACTTGATGAATGAGATTCCCTCAGGACTCAAGGTCCTCTACTCCTCACGGGGACCTCCCAGACACCATTACACTCTCATCATCGGGTAAATGGAGTTTTTGTCCATGTCCTGCAAACTTTCCTCTCAAGTTGCAATATCCTTAGGGACTCAGACTGTCCATACTTGTTAGATATCACGGTTTAATAGATTAAACAAGTAAATACTATAACAACATATCCCAATTACTCAGGAGTTCAATTCATTGATTGTAAGCATTCACATTTCCCATTTAAATCAAACAAATACATAATTACACCATTCATGCACAGTTAAACAAATCAAGTTAAATACTCATCTAATCATGGAAATGTCCATAACCAACTAACTGGGAGAGGACGCCTTTCCCCCAACCTTAGGCCATACTATAGAGTGCCTTCCTACAGTATGTCACCCTTGTTCCAAGCCATGATACCACAAGGGGAATGATTCAGTTGGTTTCCAAGCTTAGGATGATCCAAGAAGGTTACTCTCCTTCCTCCACTATCAATAACAGAAGTTTATCCCTTCCCATTGAGCTCAGGGTCTCTACAGGTTTATCAGGTAGTTTATCAATTGGATTTCCTCTTCACAAGGGAGTCCCTTCTCTGTTATACAATCCCTCGGTTACCTCACCTTACCAATGTCAATTTCTATCTAGTAAGTACCAAGTTGTAGCCCTCTTTTGCTCCAGTCTAGATCCGAGTCTTCTTTGTTTCAGGGTGATCATCATCAAATTGGACAAGTTTCCTATTTTCTTCAAGGAAAACTCTCGACTTCTTCTTATCTTCAATCTGTGCTCATGAACGCCTTTGTTCATTGCATCATTGCTATGTGAGCATGTTTCTCACTTGTTCTTTCTCAAGTTGGCTCTTCTCGGCTCCTTTGTGCTTTGTTCTCTCCTTTTTCGCGTTGTTGTGTGTGTGCACTCCTCATGTGTTCTCTCTTCTTCCAGTAGTCTCCTCCTTCTCGTTGGTTGTTCGGTGGTGTTTTTCCACCTTTGGTCTCTTCTTCCTCCAATCCTCTTCATATTCCCATGGCTTCTTACAGACACAACCTATAACCTGCAATTCTTATGAAGGGGAAAATCCGTGGTGTCCATTGCGTTAGTTTGTTCAGTTGACCCCTTGCCTTCTTCAAGAGACCAAACTGTCAGTAGTTATTAACTGCCTCAACCACTGGTCTGGTTCCTCGTAATCGTTCACATGGTTCCACACTGATCCAAGAGGATCTCCACATGGAAAATTCCCACTTTGCACACCATGGGATAAATCATAAAAAAAATTGATAATAGGTGGCAAAGAATAATTAATGTTCATGAATGAATTAATTAAATTATAAAAATGATTAATACTTAAAATGAGTACGAGAAACTCATGTATTAGTCATGTACATTGGAAAAATGATTAATGCTTGAAGTGAGTTTGAGAATCTGACATATTATTCATTTAATTGTAAAAAGGGAAATTAGTTTTGAGAATCCAACTCACAAATTAGCTTCCTAATTTTAAGGGGAAATTGGTTTCCTAGTCTCAAGGAGGAAGTTAAGGGTCTCATGAGTTAGTTGAGATGCTTTCTCATTTTTGTCCTTGAGTGGTTATTAGATCCTAAATTTGTGGATCTTGTCTCTTTGAATTATGGATTTAAGGAAACTATATAAACTCCTCATGTAATCTTTGGGAAAAGACACCCCCTTTGGGGGAATCATCCTGTATGGATCCCTTTTGGGATCATTCTTTATGGATCCCTTTATGGAGTTGATGAGAGAGTCCATTTGATGCCACATGCTTGTGAGAGACCAACCTTTGTCAGAGGAGATCGTCTGTTTGTAGGAGAGACATGGCCACATGCTTGTGAGAATCTAGCTCTTTGCATTGTGCATGAGAGCATCTCTTCAATACTGCCACATGTTGTGGGAATTCCACTGCCACTTGTTGATGTGGGAATTCATCCCTTTGCATTGTAAAGGAGAGTATCTTTGAAGAAGAGAATGAAGTGGTTCATGGATTTTATGAACCCAGAGACGTAGCCAGAAGGTTCTACTGAACTTCATTAACAACTCGGTGATCTCTTGTCTCGTGTTTTCTTATGCATGTTTTTATTTCTGCAATTATGATTATGAAATGCATTAAGTAATGGATTATGAGACTAACAACACATTCACCAAGTTAATATTCAATTTAGATTCAAGTCTTCATAAGCACACATTTTCACCTTTAATGCAATGAAGTTCAGTAGATCCGCAATTGTAAATCTAACCTTAATCAAGTGGCCTAGAACCAAGTCAAGTTTGGTATCAGTGTCACCCCGGTTTCAGATCACACACAAACCCAATATGCTGGTAGGTGTATGTTTATGCCTTGCAAGCATAAGCTAGCTTGTTAAACAAACTTATTGTTTTCTTCACTAAAACATCTCAGCTCCACCTTACCCAACCACTTAGGCAATTCTTGCTTCATCAGTTCCCACTTTTGTATCATGGCCATTACCTTCGAGGTTGTTCCCTCTCAGTCAGTTGTTTCGTATTTTTATTAATTAAAACACAACTACATGCTTCATAATCACATCATATGAAGTCTTAGCATAATTAAAGTCTTGGGGGAAAACATGGTGTTACATTCCCACCCCACTTAAAAGAAACACCATCCTCGGTGTTTAAAACACCATGTATATACAATTATACAAAAAACAAAAATGGGTATGTCAATCTCATGGCATCTTCCTGCTCCCATGTAACCTCATCTGCTCCAAAGTGCTTCCATTGCACTTTGACCTGCACGATGACTCGATTCTTAAGCATTGTTTCTCTCTTGTCTAGGATGCATTTAGGTTCGGGTTGGAACTCTTCCTCTGGTTCCCCCTGTATCATAGTCCAATCAATAACATGATTAGGATCATGAACATATTTATTTAATAAATATACATGGAATACATTATGAGCTCTAACAATAGGTGGTAAAGCAAGTATGTATGCTACTAGTCCTATTCTTTCCAGAACTTCAAATGGTCAACGGTTGCAGGATACCAATTTAGCACACATTCCCATTCTCAGGGAACTTCTCTTGGGTTTCACTCGGAGATACAGATGATCTCCCACTTTGAACTCTTTGTGAGTCCTCTTGTTGTCTGCATAACTCTTTTGTTTGTCTTGGGCTAGTTTAATATTTTTCCTTACTTTAACCATTGCTTGCTTCATCTCTTTCAACAATTCTGGTCCAAGTGTGATTCTATCCACTGGGTTGTCCCAATTGATTGGAACTCTACACTTCTTTCCATATAGAACCTCAAAGGGCTCAACTTCAGTGATTCTTGGTAACCATTGTTATAGGAAAACTCTACCAAAGGTAGATACTCTTCCCACTACTTGGGTTGATGCATGACATGCATCCTCAACATATCTTCTAGCACTTTGTTCACCCTCTCGGTCTGACCATATGTTTGAGGATGGTAGGTCATACTAAATGCCAACTGTGTTTCCAATCTTGCAAATAAGCCTCTCCAGAAACTTGAAGTACACTTGGCATCTTTGTTTGAGATTATGTTCTTGGGAAAACCATGCAATCTGAAAATTTCCTTCATAAAAATGTTAGCAACATCTATGGCTTTGAAAGTAGATTTAATGGGGATGAAGTGAGTTGTCTTGCTCAACTTATCCACTATAACCACATGATTGCATCATGTTGCTTGATTGTCTTTGGTAGACCAATAATAAAATCCATCAAAATCGTTTCCCACTTCCACTCTGGAATAGGTAGAGGCTGCAATAGACCTGTAGGATGTATGTGCTCAACTTTCACCTGTTGGCACTCTAAACATTTTGCAATGTACTCAGCGATATCCTGCTTCATTCCAGACCAATAATACAATTGTCTTATTGTTGTTACCATCTTTTGATAACTAGGGTGACCTACATAGGGTCTTTTATGGAACTCATTCATGATCAAATGCCTTAAATCTGTTGAATTAGGCACGTACAACATGTTGTTATACAACAACATATTATCAGCCTCGAGTTGATATTCTTCATATTTCTTCTCCTTGGGTTCCTGTTGTAACCCTTTTATGACTTGATTGAAGAACTCATCTTCCTGCAAGATGGTTCCAATCCTCTGCTTGATATTAGACTCCCCTACATTTGTTGTTGCTAAGTGTACTATTTGTACACTTTGGTTGAGTCCATCTGCCACTCTATTTTCCTTTCCTTTATTGTGTTTGATTTCGAATTCAAATTCACTAATCGGCGCCATCCATCTGGCTTGTCTAGAATTCAACCTTGACTGGTTGAATAGATACTTCAGACCACAGTGGTCTGTCATTAGGACAAATCTTCTCCCAAGCAAGTAATGCCTCCACATCTTCAATGCATGCACAATTGTTGCAAGCTACAGATCGTGGGTGACATACTTTTGTTCATGCTCATTCAAATTCCGTGATTCATAGCAAATCACTTTCCCTTCTTGCATAAGAACTCCATCGAGTCCCTCTTTTCCAGCGTCAGTACAAACCAAGAAATCCTTTTCTGGGTCTACAATCTTCAGAACAGGGGCATTGGTCAAGAGATGCTTCAGTTTCTAAAAGATGGCCTCACACTCTAATGACCATGCAAATATCTTCCCCTTTCTCTGTAATGAAGTAATGGGATTACTGATCTTGGAGAATCCCTTTACGAACCTTCTGTAATATACATCCAACCCCATGAAGGATCTTACTTCTGTTACATTTCCAGGGGCAGGCCAATCCATGATTGTCTTGATCTTCTCGGGATATATTACTAATCCTTCTGTTGAGATTATGTGGCCTAAATACTGGATTTATTTTTGGAAGAAATCACATTTTATGAACTTGGCATACAGTTGAGGCTCTCTCGGCACTTGTAGCACCATTCTAATATGTTCTTCATGTTCTCATATGTTCTTGGAATACACCAAAATGTCATCCACAAATATCAAGACAAACTTGTCTAGATATTTGTTGAGCACACTATTCATCAAACACATGAATGTGGTTGGTGCATTTGTGAATCTAAATGGCACCACTACAAACTCATAGTGTCCATACCTTGTTCTAGAGGTTGTCTTGTGGATGTTCTCATCCTTGATTTTGACTTGGTGATTGATCTAAAAATGAAGAAGACTTGAAAAACTTGAATAATTATTGCAAGTGAAATGTCATGTGTTTAAATCAAATGGATCAGTTTGCAACACATAAATTAAGGATTACTTATGCAAAATACACATAGATAGCAACATAAACATTGAACATAAACACATGTGCACAACAATTGATAAAGGAGTTCACCCCTCTTCTGGGCTACATCTCCTGGTCCAGCTTCCAATGGATCATTATTATTAATTGCTCAAAAAATGCTCAAAAACATGTCTTACAATGCTCAAACTGACAAACCGACTGCTCCAATGGCTTCCCAGCGTCCCAAAACCCCTGTCTGGGCTCTTTCGGCACCTCAATCGGTCGAAAAATGAGAAAGATAGGCCTCCTAGAAGTCTCCTTCTCCAAGCTTGATGTCTCTGGTTCTACAATTCGCACCCTCCTTGAATGAACCTGGCTCACACGCTCTTTTAAGTGTAAAAACCCAGCACTGGGCGCAACCGCACCAACGGTGCAAACCGTAGGACGGTTAAGGGCGCGCCAACCCCTAACCGCCTCGACACCTGGGCGTATGGCACATGGAACCTTGGGCTAGGCAAATGAGTGGTTAAACCGC
>ML787590.1:242487-253280 GCA_009831015.1 Picea engelmannii | reverse complement strand
CACCAGCCCCTAACCGCCTCGGCACCTGGGTGTATGGCGCATGGAACCTTGGGCTAGGCAAACGAGTGGTTAAACCGCCATAACCATTGGAACTCTCGCGCATGTTAAACCATTGGTTAAATAACAAAACCCACGGGTTATGTTTCAACCCCACGCTAATACACAACGGTATATATATGTGAACACAATACAATATACAAAATTTGGTTATATATCCGCGCCATTCGTTGGGCCTTACAACATGGTCACATATCGTTTCAAATAACCACGGGCCGGGGCTAAGCCCCGGCCCGACCCCCGCCAATTCATACATTGCAACGACTTTATAAAAAATGCGTTGGGTTATATGTTAAGTCACATGTCATGGGCACATTGGTCGGACGGTTATATAAAGGTTTACATGTGGGGGGAGGTCCCGGGGTCGAACCCTGGAGACTCCCATTACATTTTATATAGCAATATAAACCAAACAAATGGGGGACACGTGGCGCCCATAGATTGGGCCACGTGTCTTCTTATTATTTGCCACCAACCAGACAAATGTCAACTTCCTATTCGCCATCCAACAACCAACAAAAACCTGCCATGTCACCATCGTACGATCGTACGGCCTGTACGACCCTGCCACATCAGACGTACGGATTGTACGGACTGGTACAGTCAGCATCTAACATTTTTGCCTGTTTGGCTTGGCGAACAGATCGTGATATCTTCTCCATACGGACTTCGTTTGAGAAAGTAAATATACCACCAGAATCAGGAAGATGAGACAGACGTAATGGCACTGTTTTCGTCGCATTCTGAGCACTTTGAAAATTGAGCAAAATTTGATCCCCTAATCAGTGATATCCTGACCTCAACTCAACTTTTGAAAAAACTGTCTTCTCTAAGTTGGTGAAAGAGATCACCTATCCTAGGAAAATGATACTTTTTCTTGATGGTCATCATGTTCAATTGCCTATAGTCAATGCATAGTCTCAAGGTACCATCTTTCTTTTTTACAAACAGGGCTAGTGCTCCCCATGGGCCCGTATACACTTGGCCAAATGTAACCTTTTTCCAACATTTATTTTTGATATACCTTCAGCTCCACCAACTCAGGCGTACTCATTTTATAGGGTACCTTTGAAGCTGGTACTTATCCAGGCACACTATCTATTGAAAAATCTATATCTCTTTTCGGAGGTAGCCCTGACACATCCTCTGGAAACATATCTCTGAATTCCCATGGCACAAGGTGATCTTCAACTTTTAGGTCCTTGTTTTCTACTGATCTAAGTACTTGTATAGCATACAAGGGACACCCTTTTCTGTTGAACTTCTTGAGTTGCATTGTCAATATCTGCCTTATTGAAACTGGATTTCTAATGCCTTGCATAATTCTTTCATTGCCTTCATTATCTTCACATTCCAAAACCTTCTCATAGAAATTTAGTTTTGCCTTATGGGAAGCTATAAAATCCATACCCAACATCACATCATATGAGCCTAGGGGTAGGATATTCAAGGCTGCCTGAGTCTGCAGTCCATTCATTTCAGTTGGACAGGCTTCAATCACCTCAACCACTTTCCTCTTTGTTCAAGTGGCTAATTGAACCAACCATGCTCTTGCATGTTTCTTTCTTTGTAATGAACATGCTTCAACAACTCAAGGTGAAATACAACTGAGGTTAGATCCCGGGTCAATTAAAATAGAGATAGGTTGCTTTGTAAAAGTACCTTCCAATTCCACTATAGAGGGTTGGTGGTCTGCTTGTTGATCTTCCACAACTGCATATATTCTTTCCACGCTTCTGGCTACATCATTGACTGTAGTTGTTGCTTGTACATTATACACCTTTTTGATGTCATGTTGCATGTGGGGACAATCCCTCAATAGGTGTGTTTCTCCACAACCCCAATACTATAGAGGCCCTTTCTTTGGTTCTCCTACTTTTTCTTTTGCCTGCTCTGTTGGCCTGTTTCCACTTTGAGATGGAAAATTCTATCGATGTACACTTCTGCTTGGTTGACCAAACTATACACCCTTCCTTGAGTTCTTATATGGGAATGACTTGAATCCCTTCTTATGGAATCCCCTCTTGTCCTTCCTCTTCCAATCTTTTGAAGGCTCTTTCTTATGCTTAGACTGATCGTAGCAACACTTGGCCTTCTAAATAGTGTCTTCTAAAGTCTTTGACTTGTCAAACTCAATTTTATGTTGGTAAGAATGTGGTAATCCACTGAGAAAATGTTGCACTCTTGCTTTCTCATCCTTGAGGTAAGGCACATACCTCAATAACTCCATAAACCTTTTGGCATATGCATCCATGGTAAGTAGTCCCAACTCATGCTCATGTAATTCCTTGATTTTTTCATCATAATACCTCTCTGATAGGTAATTCTTCCTGAAGTAATTCTCAAATTGTTTCCAAGTCAGTTTGCTTTCTTTCAATCCCTTGATTTCCTTGAGGTCTTCCCACCAAATGGAATCTCCTCCATTCAGGTTAAAAATGACAATCCTCACCTTGGTATTCTCGAAGTAATTGTCTACCTGAAAGTACTTCTTTGGACCAAATATCCATGCCTTGACTTCTTCTCCCTTCTTTATCTCTCCATCGAAGGTAGGAAACTTAGCCTTCTTGAATTCTTCAGTCAAAGAGCTTTGAGAATGGATTTTCTTCTTTCTCTTCAGAACACTTGAATCCATGCCACTACTAGACAACTCTATTGAAGTAGTCTTCCTGCTAGATGACTCTGTGGAAACACTTCCACTAGTTCTACCTTTCTTGGCATCCCAATGCCTCTTTCTGGAAGAACTTCTTCCCACATTACTATGGCTTGGTCCATGCCTTTGGGCATCTGAAGGGGTCTTCAAATTTTCTAACTGTTGTAACTTAACATTATTGAGACCTTGTTCCAGATGTTTTTGAATCTCCGACAAGCTCTGCAGTAACACTGCATTCAATTCTACCAACTCGACATGAGCTTTCATTGTCTCCCTTTAGAATTTTAATAGTGGTCATCAAATATAGAGGGGTTTCTCTATCCCTCCAGCCATCGAATTCCTCATGATCCAGGTGGATATCGATGGCCACCCACCTATTCCACCGACTCAAAGAATAGTTTCCATTTTGACAAATTTTCTACAACTTTTCGGGTCCTAAACTTCTGGGGTTGTTTTGATGCCCTAAGCAATGTTTTTTGGGTGTGACACTGTCACACTATAGCATTTAGCCAAAGTGTGACGAAAACATGTGTACTCCTCAAATATTTATTTCCAAGGAGATATCATGCGCCTAAAACGAAGATCATGTGCAAAAGTTATGACCTTGGGAAGTTGATGTACCAACTTACCCCATCGGGGCCCACATGACTTTTGGCGCTTCATCTCCTAGGGTTAGGTTTTTTTATGTTTAGGGTTTTCTCATTTATGATTTATGTTATAAAGGCCTTTGGATCCTCATTGTAATCAACTTCTTGCGAATGAACGTAGTCGACACATCTCTTCTCAGAGATAAGCTTCCACCATTCTAGCTAGCTTGTGTGTTTTTGCATTTTACAGTCTTTTGTATTTTAGACAGTCATTAATAGAATATGATATTTACTGTATCATTGTGTTCCTTGCCATATCTCTGTGTATTTCTTTATAATATCTCTATTATATTTTTTCCTTCATATCGTTCCTAAAAAATAATATGGATTAGTGGTATCAGAGCAGTCTGCTCCTTGTCATTCTTAGTGCATGTCCCCAATGAGGTCAGGGTATAGAGAGTTGGGTCTCGAGCTTGTTTCTCTCGAGGACAACTGCTCTCACATGCCCAAGAAACCTTCCATGGTGGAAGGCACAACATGACATGAGATCCTTTCAAACTGTTGCTCGAGGAAGCCCTTGCACGACAGAGGAACAAAATGATGGATAATTTCACCCAGATCCTTCGACAACTATCGACAAAAATGGAGGCACCTTCAACCAACAGTCACTTCAAAGGTGCGATTCCCTTAAAGTTACAATTTAACATTGATATTCCTTTATTTGAAGGCCAGATAGACGTCGATGCTTGGAAAAATGGTTAAATTTGCTAGAGGGTTATTTCTTTGTCCACAATTTTTCCAACAGTGAAAAGATCACCTTCATGCTCCTTAAGGCCCTTCCCCGTATCAAAGATTGGTGGGAGACTTACTGTGAGCAACATGTTAAGGATGAGTGTGTAATTTTTGGGCTAGGACCCACTTGGGTAGCTTTTGTTGATTCCCCTCAAGGAACAATATTACCCTGTTGGAAGTTATGATGACCAGTACATGAGATGGACCACGTTGCACCAAGGGAGGAGCCAAACAGTGTCAGAGTTCACCAATACTTTCCATACCTTGTGAACCAATCTGGGTATCAAATATTTCGAGTGACATTTGGCCCTAAAATACCGTGGGGCTCTGCATAGGTACATCTAAACCGAAATGGAGTTTCTGGACATTTCGTCGTTGGGAGTCACTTACTGATATGTTGTCAAAATCGAGCAGAAGTTCAAGTAGCAGAATAATCTGGAGTTCAAGTCTGCAAATACGCAACAACCAAAGTATGGTAAGGGTGTCCCTAACTCCCAAGACAAAGGATAGAGCAAGGATAACCAACCCCAGGATAACCAACCCAAGCCACCAACAAAGAAGGGAAATGGGAAGTCAAAGAAGGACATTGGAAAATGGTGCGAGTTCCACAAAACCCCTTTGCATAATACTAATGAATGTCGCCCCAAATAGTCTTTGTTGGTTGAGAGAAAATCCCTAGGGTCATTTGTTGAATCAAAATTTGATTCAAAACTAGAAAAGCGAAGACAGATCATTGATGCAGAACCTAGTGTCATCGTCACTACCACAAAATTCCATCCAGAGGAACTGAAGGAACCTGAAGAAGGAGAGTGCCTTTTCCACTCACAGATGTGGGTGAAGGGAACCCCACTCCATTTCATTATTGATAGTGGTAGTTAGAAGAAATTGATCTCAGCAGAGGTTGTCAAGAGGTTGAACCTGACAACAACGCCACATCCTCATCCATACACCATCGGTTGCCTCTGCCAGAGACGGGACATCTGCGTCAACCAACAATGTCGCCTGCACTACAACATCAAACCCTTCAAAGATGAGGTATTGTGTGATGTTTCTCGCCTTGAATTTTGTGATGTTTTTCTAGGACAACCATATATGTTGTTTATGAATCCAGGCCCCGTAGTGTCATTATTACTTTGGGAGATCAACTCTACAGGGTACCAGAGGCAGTCTCGAACACTGCGATCTCTTTGACCTTCGTGAAGTAGTGCAGAAGGGTAATCTCTCATACCAGGAGATTTCTCCTTTGTATGGTTCGATCGGGAGGTGAAAAAAAGGTCATTGCAACAACCAAAACCTCTGCACGGGGTCTCTCTTCCCAACAACAATAGGTGGAAAGAATAGTAGAGGAGTACAAAGACATATTCTCCTCTCCTACTAGGGTGCATGTGCAGTGTCAGGTAAAACAATCCATTGATATAACACCCGGTGATCCTCTTCCTAACGTCCCTATATACAGGCGTTATGTTATGGAGAATGAAGAAACCAAATGCCAGATCCAAGAGCTAATTCTGAAGGGCCACATTAGACCAAGCTCCTCACCTTGCAAGAGCCCAATTGTTTTGGTACTGAAGAAGGATGGTACATGGTGACTTTGTATTGATTACAAAGCCCTAAACAATATCACGGTCAAGAACAGGTACTCAATTCCCCGAATTTATGATCTTTTCGATCAACTCAAGGGAGCCAAGTTTTTCAGCAAGATTAATCTAAACACTGGATACCACTAGGTGTCGATTGAGCAAATTGATGTGTGGAAAACAACCTTCAAGTCTAAAGAAGGCCTCTTTGACTGGTTGGTCATGTCTTTCGGCTTAACTAATTCCCCAATCATATTCATGCGAATGATGGATGATATATTACGACCATTCACAAACTCCTTTGTGGTTGTATATTTGGATGACATTCTCATCTTCAGCAGAACTTGAGAGGAACATTTGAAGCATATTCAGTAGGTATTAGGCACTCTATGATAACACAAGTTATATGCTAATTTGGAGAAGTGTTCCTTTGCCATGCAGTGAATCCAATATTTGGGACACATTGTGGATGAGCAGGGTGTACATGTGGATCTAACCAAGATCCAAGTCATTTGCGATTGGTTGGCCCCAAATAAAATGACCGATCTCTGTGGATTCTTGAGCCTCGCCAACTTTTATCGACAGTCTGTGTTGGGGTTCTCTCATATCGGTTGGGCCCTAAGCCAAGTGAACAAGGGTGGCGCGAAGGCCAAGTTTGTGTGGTCTGCGCCCCAACAGAAAGCATTCAAGGATTTGAATTTCCACCTCTTCTCAACACCAGTCCTCATTATGCCATACCTGAAACAACCATTTGAGATTGAGACATATGCTTTAGATCATGATATCGGTGCATTCCTCACTCAACAGGGGCATCCGGTAGCCTATCACAGTGAAACTCTATCTGATGTTGTTCACAGATACCCCACCTACAACAAAGAGTTGTACTCCATTGTGCATGCATGTCGACAGTGGAAGCATTACATTATGGGGAAGGAAACAATCATCCACACTGATCATAGACCTCTACAATTCATGCATACACAAGGAAAGTTACATAATGACCACCATCATAAGTGGTCCACGTACCTGCAACAATTCCACTTGAATATCAAGTACAAGAAGGGTAGCACCAACCATGTCACAGATTTCATTAGTCATCCCCCAGTGGCAGCGCTAACCACATTTCTTAACTACTATGGACATGAGACATCCAGATGGTCACAATTATACAATAATTACTTTCACTTTGCTATTGCCTATCAGACATTGAGTGCAGGTAAAACAATTCTTGACTTTCATCTCCAAGATGGATTGTTATGCCATCTGAACCATCTTTGTGTTCCTTCAAGCGAGCATGCTAAGATTATCTGGGAATCTCATTAGAGCTGGGCAGTGAGACATTTTGGTGTAGAAAAGACAGTGGCAGTATTGCAAAATCATTTTTATTAGTCGAAGCTTTGACAAGATGTTCGCAAGTACATCAGATCCTGCACTACCTGCATCATTGCCAAGCCTACCATAAAGAAACAGGGGCTATACACCCTTCTTCCTACTCCAAATAATCCTTGGGACTCCATCTCTATGGACTACATATCCGATCTTCCTTCAACCAAGCATGGGAATGACTATGTCTTCATGGTCGTTGATCAATTTTCTAAGATGGAAATTTTGACACCCTACAAGAAGAGCATCACAACTGAGGCCACCGCCAATATCTTCTTCACACATGTTTGGGTTCATTTTGGGCTCCCACAAATTGTTATCTCCTATCGAGATAGTAGGTTCCTGATCACTTTTTGGTCTAGCCTATGGTCGATGATGGACACCAAGCTGACCAAATCGACTATCTTCCACCCACAGACTGATGAAAAAACAAAGGTAGTCAACATGATGATTGTTCATATCCTGAGGATGTATAATTCCAAACATCCACGTACATGGGATGAAAACCATCCTTATGTTTAACATAGATACAATAGATCCCTCCACAACTCTATTGGCCACAACCCTTTTCATGTGTGATTATGGTTCGAACCATCGACCCCCATTGATGTATCATTATCCATTGCAGTCGCACAAGAAGATTCCTCCCATGCATAGACCGAGGCTGATCAGGTAGAAAATTTGTTGAGCACATCCAACACATCCAACAAAAATTTCATGATATTGTACATAAATCCAATGCCAAGTACAAGCAGTGCCACGATCAACATTGGGTACCACACAAATTCAGGTGGGAGATAAGGTCTCACTGCATTTGCAGAAAGATCACCTCACAGGACCCCACCAAAAGTTGCACCCACTCTGATATGATCTTTACACCATCACCAAGGGATATGGGTGAGAATGATTTTGAATTAAGTATTCCTCCTTTCTTCGGCTTGCACCGGGTATTTAATGTGGAACTGCTCCGACCATATTTTCCACCTCTCTTGGACTTTCAAATGTGGTTGAGCAGTTGGATCCTATATAACTCAATTATTCCTGCATTGAAAAGGTGATAGTTGATCATATCATGGACAACAAGACAAAGGACACATGCCAATAGACTATCAAACTTCATTGAGTTGTCAAAGCAGGGCAGTTTCTTCATCGGGGAAAGTGGCTCACCAGGGGTCAGATTCAGCAGAAGTTTCCTCATCTGCTATAGGAACTTGATGCAATGGAGACCAATGCTTCCTAAGGGTGGAGGAATGATCTAGGTAGATATCTATATCCACCCACCTATTCCTCTGGCTCAAAGACCAATTTCCATTTTGGCAATTTTTCTACAACTTTTCGGGTCCTAAACTTTCGGGGCCATTTTGAGGCCCTAAACAACGTTTTTTGGGCGTGACATTGTCACACAATTGGCTTTAGCCAAAGTGTGACAACAACATGTGTAGTCCTCATATAGTTCTTTCCAATGAGCTATCGTGCGCCTAAAATGAAGATCGTATGCAAAAGTTACAACCTCAGAAAGTTGATGTACCAACTTACCCATCAAGGCCCACATGACTTTTGGCGCTTCATCTCCTAGGGTTATGCTTTTTTATGTTTAGGGTTTTCTCATTTATCCTTTATGTTAAAAAGGCCTTTGAAGCCTCATTGTAATCACCTTCTTGAAAATGAGCATAGCTGACACATCTCTTCTCAAAGATAAGCTACCACCATTCTAGCTAGCTTGTGTGTTTTTGCATTTAAAATATTTTGTATTTCAGACACAGAATCTAAGCTTTACTGTATCACTGTGTTCATTGCCATATCTCTATGTATTTCTTTGTTATATTTTTGTTATATTTTTGCCTTCATATCGTTCCTAAAAAATAATCCGGATCACCTCACCTCTGAGGTGCGAGGTGTCTTCCATACTACATTGTACCATTCACCTCTGTCGCCTTTCAGTACATCCTACGTGATGAAACAACAACCATTATTAGTTTTTACATTACCAAATTAAAGCATGCATGTTAAACAACATCAAAACTTTCTTAAATGGTTTCAAGTGGCCTTGGTGACCCATTTAAGCCTAGAGTTTGAACTTTGCTTTGGTACCACTCTGTAGCACACCTGACCCCCTAACCCTCTCTTAGGCTGGTGGGATGTTAAAATTTCTCTTTCTCAACTTAGCTCTTGTCTATGTCTAAGGTTCATAGATAGATTTTTCTCACCTTGGGTTCTCCAATGACTGTGACCATGCCCAAATCTGATCTCTAGATTTGAAGTTACAACCTCCCAAAGTTTCCAGGCTCTCATTGTCAAGATCCACCTTACTACAACGTGGATTCCTACCACTCACTCCATCTGATATGGAACTGGCATGACTTCATGAAACCTTTTGTTGTCATCGTCGGGGTCTATCTCCCATGAGATATCAAACACCTCAACACATGATGTTCTGATGACGAACCTTCGAAAGGTTCATTCCAAGATCTAATGGATCTCGGTTCTAACCTTCGACAACTCCGATTACATCATTGCCCCAACTTGCATGGTTATTAACATTTGTCCCACCAGTTCTTTGCTTTGGTGAGCCCATGGGTCCTATGGTGAATCCATAATTGAGATCTCATCTCACCCACCCACTGATCAATGGTTTTCATTCGGCCTAAAGATCTTGTCGTTATTGACACATGCTCCTATCCTCACTTCTGGACCCGTGCTTGGCATTCTTTGACGAACGACTGGGATCTTGCCTCATCCAGATCTAATGGTTTATGTTACAGTTGAAGTCATAAGGGATTCCATCCATCTACGGGACCACTCATGTCCATCAACGATTCCACGAGTGACACTTGTCAGCCCCAAAGACATATTGGTTGTCGTACTAGCACGCCACGTCGACATGACATCATCCTTCATTTTCTCACTTAAACGAAGCCTACTGTGGAGGTCAACTCTCGCCTATTTGTTAATCAACAAATCTTGTTAATCCTCAAGACTTTATCGTCATCAATACTTCTTTCGTCGTCGTCGTAGCTCCTTGCTCCCACTCTTGGTCATTTTAAGGACTCAACCTCCCGATGAGCGGTCCCGATCCACTCATCGCACGATCCAAGGACTAAGGATGGTTTTGGGACTTTGTCGTCATCGCCCATCTCTCTTTCTCGAATCCATTGCTTGAGATTCTTGACGATCTTACCTTTGAACATAAGGTTGTGATCCATGCATCACACTGAATCAACGACTGAGGTTTTCCCTCGTCATAACATAGGGTTTCCATTGGCTAACAGTTCAAAAATTGGGACTTATCCCACTCATGAGTTATACAAATATTTTACCAGGCCTTTAAGAGTTGAAAAACCACTCTAAGACCATCGAAGACTCCCATACTTCACTCAATGGGAGTTATTTCATATCTTGCAAGCTTTCCACTTAATGAATGAGATTCCCTCAGGACTCGAGGTCTATTCTTCATAGGGACCTCCCAGACACCAGGACACTCTTGTCACTGGGTAAATGAATTTTTTGTCCATGTTTTGCAAACTTTCCTCTCAAGCTTCAAGATCCTTAGGGACTCAGACTGTCCATACTTGTTGAATATCACAATTTAACATATTAAACAAATAAATGTTAATGTTTATGCCATTATTATAGTTCTTTGCATTTCATAAAGATAAGAGCATAATAAGAACAAGATCACTGAGAAATACACATCCACAAGAGACACAACATTTATCCTGGGAAACCCTCTAGGGGAAGAAAACCCAG
>ML787590.1:209389-236828 GCA_009831015.1 Picea engelmannii | reverse complement strand
CATTTATCCTGGGAAACCCTCTAGGGGAAGAAAACCCAGCAAAAACTTCCTTATCATAAATAACTTATACAATGTTCAAGAGATAACTCAACCAATACAGAAAATGTCCTCCTCAAGAGATGCGCCACCCTTCTTCTTCTCTCTCACCAACTTGTAATTGCAGCTTGCCTCATAAGAACATGAGCAAGTGAAGTGTGTGTTAGAAGTGAGGCACTAGCCTCTTATTTATATCAATCTGGCACGTGTGAAGAGTCACCATCTGGCAGGGCAGACCTCTCACACTGGGTGGGTAAATCCACCTTTTATTAATTCTGGCCCTTTCATTATAACTGCTGGGGCCGACTTCTTGTTCTGCACTTTGTAATTGCCCAATGACCAATCCACAAAAGGGGATTTGGTCCTTATACAATTACCGACTTGATTAATCCTCAATGGGGATTAATGTAATAACAATAATATTAATAATGACATGATTAATCCTCAATGGGGATTTAATCCAATAATAATAATAACATGATTAATCCACAATGGGGATTTAATCCAATAACAAAATAATAAGAATGCTCTTCGCAGTTACATTATTTCAACAATAAATACTATAACAACATATCCCAATTACCGAGGAGTTCAATTCATTGATTGTAAGCATTCACATTTCCCATTTAAATCAAACAAATGCATAATTACACCATTCATGCATAGTTAAACAGATCAAGTTAAATAATAATCTAATCAAGGAAATGTTCACAACCAACTGACTGAGAGAGGATGCCTTTCCTCCCAACCTTAGTCCAGATTGTAGAGTTCATTGCGATAGTACGACCTCTGTAATTTGTGATAATAAAGGTAATATGAGAAACACCTTGTTAAACTGGGCTCGTTGGTCATGTATTTACTTCTATGGTAAGAGCTCTCAATTTTTGTGAGGGAGCCCAAGCACACAGTCTGACTGGTCTCATCTGTATCAACGAACAACACATCTCCCCGAGGTGGAGGGTTAAGTTGTTTTGCGTGTACAATTGAATTTGCGCTTGAAGGATATCTAACTAAGGTTTATGGAACCTATAGTGCATAAAGGTCCATTCACATTAGTTATTAATTTGGATAGAAATAACTATATCGGGGGTTGGGGAGAAAACTATTAACTCTACCTATCAAAGGGTCTGGGTTACACTCGACTATCCTTGTGCTCTTAATAGGATTTCACACCCAACAACATAAGGCTCGGGTCTGATACTAATATATGTTGATTAATTGGGTTGGTTGTCATTCATGTCAACCCTTGAAGCAAGTCCAGTAGCCCCAACAATATGGTTAAGTGACTTTAGTTTGATTGATGTATAATGGTATGAAGATTAATATATTTTCAAGTAAGACTATTCTATATGGATAGTACAAGTCATGCCATTTCCAGTCATATATGGAACGTCACATAAATCCCCACGGTTAGAGAGTTATGGCCTTGTGAAGTTGGAGAACCCTCATGAATTATCTAGAAGGTCAAAGAAGTCAAATTATTCTATAAGCTCCTAGAAGAAGTTGACTAGTCGAATGGGTGAAACTAGGGGTTAATCATTGGTTAAGTTGTTGCATTAAGAAAATAATTAAAAATAATTTAGTTGCAACTAGAAGTGGAGAATTTACTATTTGTAGCAAAGTGGGTTAGAAGTGGACAAGTGGTTAGAAGTGGGTTAGTCCTAAAAGAAGGAAATTGGGTTAAGTTGGTTAGAAGGTAACCCTTTAAGGAAGCTACATGGAAGTATAAATAAGAGAGCAAGGCTCTCCTATTATCACCTATTGAGCATATTGAATATCTATTATTGTGTAAGATTTATTGCAGGTACTCATTGATACATCCGAAGTTGCGCAAGTCTGAGGTAGCACGAAGGGTTGACGATGAAAGTTTCAGAATTATAGAAAATACTGAAAAAAGTTTAGTTTTTGAGGTGTACATGGGTTGCAGTGGAGAAGAGCGCGTACGTACGTGGGATTTTAGTATAACAGGGCGCGTACATGTGAGAAAAGCCACAAAAACTTGAGAAGATGAAGATGCCAGGTCTCTAGAGTCTTCAATCAAGCTCCCAGGAAGGTCTACAGTGATTAGGTACAACAGATCTATCTACAGGTTCAAAAGGTATGTCTTATTTCTATAAGTAGTTCGATTTTGTTGTCTACATGAGAAATGGTTATGGGGGTTTGAGGATTTTCCCTAGAAAGGATATTGACTATATGGGACTTATTGTATAAGTCAGATCCACATAAATACAATGCTGGTATAATCTATCATTGGTACATCTTGTTAGTGTTGAGGCATATCTTGTATTTCTTGGCATATGGTTAAGGGATTTTGTGGTATATGATTGAGAGTTTGTATTTGTGAAGTGGTTGATGTATTGAGATGTTATATATCAGTTAGGGTTTGATGTCCAATCCATGTGAGGGTTATTATACTTGTTCATCATTATACACACTTGGATGGCACATGACTAGAGAGATATAGATGCACTTGATTAAAGGATTTGTATGAGGATGTATGCATAGGGAACAACTATAGTTTGTACACAGTGACAAATTGCAAGTTGATGTGACAAAGGCAACAAAGGGTTAGAGTTTTTCAGGAAAGAGAAAACCCTAGTTTTTAGAAGGCGTACGCAAACTGCAATATGGAAAGTTTGTGTACATACGCGGGTTGCAGTAGAGAAAGGGCATGCACATACAGGTCGCGTACATGTTGGGTTTTGTTGGTGCAAGCAAAGTAAATGTACATGTTGTTTACATGTTAGTGGAACAGGTTGGTTATAGGTTGTTGGCATAGATTGGTACATGTTTATAGTGGTATATCTCACAGTAACAGTGGTTTCATCATTTCATTTATATTTCAGGGTGGCAAGACGAGGCAAGGATAGGTGGTTGTAGCCACCTTCCGATTGTAGCTGGAGAACATAGGGGGTTGTAGCCTCCTTCTGGTTGTAGCTAGAGAATTAGGGAGTTGGAGTTTCCCTCAGGTTGTAGCCTGAAAATATAGGGGGTCAGAGCCTCCTTCCAATTGCAGTTGGAGAACAAAGGAAGTTGGCGCTTCCAATGAATGTAATTCTTAAAGACATATAAGAAAACACATTCTGTGGTTTTCTCTTGCATTGAGTTTCCATGTAAAAATACTGGTGTATTGTGCATGTGTATGATTGTTCATTGTTTGTGGTTTATTTACTATACGCTTATTGGATGATAATTTTATATTGATAAATAACACTTACATACTGTGGTTAAAAGGATTAAAAATCTCTATTACTAATTCACCCTCCCCTCTCAGTGATCCAACAATTGGTATCAGAGTAGGTTCCTTCAAAAATCAGTTTAACCACTAAAAGGTAGATCATGGAGAGCAACAATATGTATAAAAATGGAATACCGTAGTTTGATGGACATAACTATGCATTATGGAGCAGAATGATGAAAACATATGTACAAGCACAAGGATTTGAGGTTTGGAAATCAGTTGTAGATGGATATAAAGAACCAACAATTCCGCCAACAAATGACAACAAAAGGATACTCAATCTAAATAATTCTAAAGCCACAAATGCACTTTTGAATGGTCTTTGTGATTCAGTATATGTCAAAGTTATGTATTGCAGCTCTGCCAAAGAGATTTGGGAAAAACTTTAGAATATTTATGAAGGAGATGCAAAAGTCAAGGCAACAAAGCTTCAAACTTACAGAGGTCAAATTGAATAGCTAAAGATGAAGGAAGACGAGAATATTGCACCTTACTTCTTACGAGTTGATGAAACAGTGAATGCAATCATAGGATTGGGAGAAGAATTTGACGAATCTATAATTGTTCAAAAGGTACTAAGATCTCTTCCAATGAGATTTGATCCTAAGATCTTAGCACTAGAAGAAAGAGTAGATCCAGACTCAATAAGCATGGATGAACTACATGGAATTTTCATAGCATATGAAATTAGAACTGAACAAGAGAATCCAAGTATAAAAGAAGCAACATTCAAAGCATCCAAGAAGTCAAAGAAAAAGGGAAAGCAAAATGAAAAAGAAGATAGCAACAATAGTGACATCTCAGAAGATGATGAAGAAGTAACCAATTTTGTCAGAAGACTGAAAAAGGGAACCAACGACATATATACAGGTAAACTTCCATTGATTTGTTTTAATTGTCATGGTATTGGTCATTTTGCTAACAAATGTCCCCACAAGAAAAATAAAATAAATGAAGAAGATGATTCAAATAGCAAACAAACATATAAAGGCAAAAGAACCAAAAAGAAAGTCTTCAAGAAAATTTTATGCACCAAAGAAGACGACTGCTCATCAAATGAAGATGAAGTCAGTGAAAGTGATACATAAAGAGTTCTATCCACGGCAATAGAAAAATCCGATAAAGAAGACACAAAAGAATAATATGAAGAGGCAACAATTGACTACAAAGAAGAATTGTTGAGTGCCATAGATGTTATAAAAAAGAAAAAAGAAGAAAATCAAATCACTATAGGCAGAACTAAAAAGAAAAGAGGAAACATAAAATTCCAACTCAGAAGAATTAGAGCAGATGATATCTAATCTAAAAATTCAAGATGAAGAATACAAAATAATCGAAGAAGAACTTAAAGAACAGTTGGAAGAAAAGGACATGATCATTGGAAATTTGGAAGCAGAGATTGTTACATTGAGAAAATAACTTCAACAGAAAAACATGCAGAACAACTCAAAGGTTTTGGATATTATTATCAACACTCATAGGCCACATAATGACAAGTCCGGACTAGGATACAATCAGACATAAAGAGGCTCAAGCTACAAAACTACAGATCAAGAAACAAAACCAAGAAGCTATGCAAAAACAATTAGAGGAGACAAAAAGTTTTATAGGGAAGATCACATGGACACTCCTCCACCTAGAAGATTCATATTTCAGAATCAACGACAGTCAAAAACAAGGAGGCCTCAGGAAGAACAAGGATTCATAAGAGTAACTCCCTTCATAAGATCTTCAACTCCTAGGTATCAAACTATATTTTTTTGGTTTATGTTATGTATGTAATAATTTTGGACATAAACCTATAAATTGCAGAGCAAATAGCAGGAACAGAAACGACTTTGAAAGTCATGCACAAAATGGTTATCCAAGAATGCCCAGTGAAACACAGAGAATAAGATACAACATGTTTGAATCATTGAGAATTGAAGTGGAATGCTACAAGTGCAATAACTTTGGACACATGACCAAAGATTGTAGAATGACAATCCCTCCTAGAGAATCACAACTGTCACAGACAAGAACCTCAACAGAGAATATGGATAAGAAAGAAAAATCAGTTTAACAATGAAAAATGTGCACTCACTCTACAATCTAAACATAAGAAATGTGTTTGGTATGCTAACAATGGCTGGTCAAAGCACATGATAGGTGATGAAGACATATTTCTTACATTGAGAGAGGAAAGAGATGGATCAATCTCCTTTGGAAACGATGACTCAGCTAGAATCATTGGAAAGGGCATAGTCAGAATTGGAAACAAGAATACCAAGGAAAAAAATGCTCTACTAGTGGAATATATGAAACATAATCTTCTAAGTGTAAGTCAAATGTGTGACCAAGGTCACAAACTTATGTTCGATTCACAGAAGTGCGAGATAAGAAAAGCAGGTTCATGCAAATTGATTGCAAGATCTGTAAGAACTTCAAGCAACATATATGTACTAAGTGAAATTGGAAATGAAAAGTTTTGTTTAGAAAAGGAAGATGAAGTTTGGCTATGGCACAAAAGAATGGGTCACATAAAATTCAATAACCTCGTCAAAGTCAGAAAAAAGGAAGCAGTCAGAGGAATTCCCCAAATCACGAAGCCAACCAACACATTATGAAAGCATTGTTAACAAGGAAGCGAACAAAGACCAAGTTCAAATGAAAGGAATACTCCACAACAAGACCACTGGAAATTGTGCATACTGATCTAGTTGGACCAACTAGAACAAAGGGTTTAAAAGGTGAGCAATACTTTATGTTATTGGTCGATGATTATACAAGAATAAATGCAATTTGTTTTCTCAAGAAGAAATCATAAGCATTTGTAAACTTCAAGGCATACAAGGAAATGGTTGAAAATGAAATGGATTCAAAAATCAAATGTTTGAGATCAGACAATGGAGGAGAGTTTACTTCAAAGGAATTTATGGATTTCTATAACAAGCATGGAATAAAAAGGAAATTCTTCGTCGCTAGGACACCTCAACAGAATGGAGTTGTTGAAAGAAAGAACAAGACAATACATGAAATGGATCGAACAATGTTAATGGATTCTAAGTTGACAGATGTTTTTTGGACACATGCAATGCATACAACAATTCACATTCAAAACAAAGTAATGCTCAGAAACAACAGTGACAAAACTCCCTACGAGCTATGGAAATGAAGACCAACAAATGTGAAACACTTTAGAGTTTTCAGAAGCAAATGATACATCAAAAGAGAAGATGGAAGAATGGGAAAGTTTGATTCTCGTGTGGATAAAGGCATACTTGTTGGTTACTCAAGTACAAGGAAAGCATACAAGTGTTACAATCTAAGGCTCAACAAAGTTGTGGAAAACATCAATGTAACGGTTGATGAAACAGGTGGACGAATTAAAGGAAGAAGAAAAGGAATCAGTGGGATAGGTTTACAAAGAAGAAGAAAAGGATGAAGAAGCAACAAAAGGGGAAGATGAATAAGATCAGATAGAAGTAGAAAAGAAAGTACAACAAGTACCTCCAAAGACACCTAGCAAACGAATACAAAAGAATCATCCTTCAGATCAGATTATCAGGAACACAGATGCAGGAATTGAGACTAGAAGAAGAATTCGTTCACCATAACAACTGCACCTAACACTCTTATCTTCTATTGAACCAAACGGTTTTGAAGAAGCCAACAAGGATGAATTATGGAAAAAGGCCATGAATGAAGAGTTTGATTAAATAGATAAGAATGACACTTGGGAATTGGTTCCAATACCAAGGTACAAGAATGTGATTGACACAAAGTGGGTCTTCAGAAATAAATTGAATGAAGATGGACAGGTTACCAGGAACAAAGCTAGATTGGAATGCAAAGGATACGCACATGTTGAAGGTATCTACTTTGAAGAGACATTTTCCCTAGTTGCAAGAATGGAAGCAATCAGATTGATCCTAGATTATGCATGCTCCACGAATATTAAAGTGTATCAAATGGACGTGAAATCAACCTTTTTGAATGGGGAACTTAAAGAATAAGTCTACATTGAGCAACCAGAAGGATGTCAATTGTCAGAGAACGAAGATTACGTGTGCAGGTTGAAGAAGGCCTTGTATGTTCTAAAACAGGCTCCCAGAGCATGGTATTCTAGACTGGACAGATATCTACAACAAGCAGGGTTCAAAAAAGAAAATGCAGACAACAACCTCTACATCAAGGTAACTAAAAATAATATTTTATTAGTTGAAGTTTATGTTGATGATATTGTTTTTGGAAGTGATGATGACAGTTTAAGCCAGGAATTTGCAAAGTATATGCAGAATGAATTTGAAATGTCATTACTTGGAGAACTATATTTCTTTCTGGGTCTTCATATATTTCAAAGAAACCAAGGAATTTTTATTTCTCAAACTAGGTATATCAGAGAAATGTTAAAGAGGTTCAGAATGGAAGATTGCAAACCAGTTAATACGCCTACGCAAACCAATTGCAAGTTGAGTAAAGATGATGATTCAAAGTCTACGGATCAGAGGTAGTACATGTCAATGCTTGGAAACTTGCTTTATGTGACGACATCCAAACTAGATTTAATGCAGGTAGTTGGATAGGTGGCATGATTTCAAGCAACACCAAATGAATCACATGTTCTGGCACTGAAGAGGATTTTCAAATATCTCAAGGGTACAGAAGAGTTTGAATTATGGTATCCAAAAGGAAAGGATCTATCACTTATCGCCTACACATATGTAGATTGGGAAGGTTGCATTGATGACCGACGAAGCACTAGTGGAGCAACGTTCTACTTGGATGAGTGTTTGGTATCTCGGCTAAGCAAGAAAAAATCATCAGTATCATTGTCCACAACCGAAGCAGAGTATATTGCAGAAACAACATGTTGTACACAGGTTCTATGGATGAAACAAACTCTGTCAGATATACAGGTTGAATACGATGATCCCATTCCAATATATTGTGATAATACAAGCACCATCAATATCTTAAAGAATCTAGTAATGCACTCCAAGACGAAGCACATTCCAATCAAGTATGACTTTCTACAAGAACAGGTTGCAGAGAAAAACATCAAAGTTGAATATGTGGGAACAAAAAAACAAGTCGCATATATCTTTACAAAACCGCTTCCAAGGGAAGCCTTTAAGTATCTTCGCCGGAGACTCAGATTAATTTATACTCGAAAATGAATTCTTTTGAATGCTTATCTTATATGTCTTAGACTTACAGGAGGAAGCACCATACATAGGACAATTTAGGTTGGGGGAGCAGTTTTAGGAAGAGTTCAGGCAGGGGGAGCATCCCCAAGGACAATTTAGTTAGGGGGAGCAGCCCCAGACGAGAAGTTACCTTTGCCATAGATGTTAAAGGGGGAGAGTTTCACCAGATGTAGGATATAGAGTTAGATTCTTGGAGAGAGAGCACAGAGGCATGGTCAGATTCACCAGATGCAAGACAAAGAGTTAGATTCTTGGAGAGAGAGCACATATGCATGTTTGAAGTGATGATCATAGGGGGAGCATAAGCAATATGAATTCAGTGTTGCATCAAAGTGTTTCCATCAATGCCAAAGGGGGGATTTTTTAATTAATTGGGATGGTTGTCATTGATGTCAACCCTTGAAGAAAGTCAAGTAGAAAATTCTGGTAGCCCCAACAATGTGGTTAAGGGACTTCAATTTGATTGTTGTATAATGGTATGAAGATTAATATATTTGCAAGTAGTATTATTCTATATGGATAGTACATGTCATGCCATTTTCGGTGATATGTGGAACGTCACATAACTCCTCATAGTTAGAGAGTTATGGCCTTGTGAAGTTGGAGAACCCTCATGAGTTATCTAGAAGGTCAAAGAAGTCAAATTATTCTAGAAGCTCCTAGAAGAAGTTGACTAGTCAAATGGGTGAAACTAGGAGTTAATCATGGGTTAAATTGTTGCATTAAGAAAATAATTAAAAAAAATTAATTGCAACTAGAAGTGGAGAATTTACTATTTGTAGCAAAGTGGGTTAGAAGTGGGTTAGCCCTAAAAGAAGGAAATTGAGTTAAGTTGGTTAGAAGGTAACCCCTTGAGGAAGCTACATGGAACTATAAATAAGAGAGCAATGATCTCCTATTAGCACCTATTGATCTTATTGAATATCTATTATTGTGTAAGGTTTATTGCAGGTACTCATTGATACATATGAAGTTGTGCAAGTTTGAGGTAGCATGAAGGATTGACGACGAAAGTTTCAGAATTACAGAAAATACTAAAAAAACCCTAGTTTTTAAGGTTACACAGGCTGCAGTGGAGAAGGGCGTGTACATACAGGCCCTTTCATTATAATAGGGGGCGTACATGTGCGAAAAGCCACAAAAACTTGAGAAGATGAAGATGTCAGGTCTTTAGAGTCTAAAATCAAGCTCCCAGGAAGGTCTACAGTGATCAGGTACAATAAATTTGTCTACAGGTTCGAAAGGTATGTCTTATTTCTATAAGTAGTTGTATTTTTTGTCTACAGGAGAAATGGTTATGGGGGTTTGAGGATTTTCCCTAGAAAGGATATTGGCTATATGGGACTTATTGTATAAGTTAGATCCAAAAAAATATAGTGTTGGTATAATCTATCATTGGTACATCTTGTTAGTGTTAAGGAATATATTGTATTTCTTGGCATATGGTTAAGGGATTTTGTGGTATATGGTTGAGAGCTTGTATTTTTGAAGTGGTTGATGTATTGAGAGGCTGTATATAAGTTAGGGTTTGATGTCCAGTCCATGTGAGGGTTATTATACTTGTTCATGATTATACACACTTGGATGGCACATGACTAGAGAGATATAGATGCACTTGGTTAAGGGATTTGTATGAGGATGTATGCATATGGCACAACTGCAGTCTTGACACAGTGAAAGGTTGCAAGTTGATGTGACAGAGGAAGCAAAGGGTCAGATTTTTTCAGGAAAGAGAAAACCCTAGTTTTCAAAAGGCGTACACAAGCTGCAGTATAAAAAGGCCGCATACATACGCGGGATGCAGTAGAGAAAGGCATTTACATACATGTGTTGTTGCACAGACAGGTCGTGTACCTATTGGGTTTTATTGGTACATGAAGAGTACATCTACAGGTTGGTTACATGTTAGTGACATAGGTTGGTTACAGGTTGTTGTCACAGATTGGTACATGTTTATAGTGGTATACATCACAGTGACAATGTGGCAGTGGTTTCATCATTTCATTTATATTTCAGGGCGACAGGACGGGGCAAGGATAGGTGGTTGTAGCCACTTTCTGGTTGTAGCCAAAGAATATAGGGGGTTGTAGCCTTGTTCTAGTTGTAGCTAGAGAATTGGGGAGTTGGAGCTTCTCTCAGGTTGTAGCCTTAAAATATAGGGGGTCGAAGCCTCCTTCCAGTTGCATCTGAAGAACAAAGGAAGATGGTGCTTCCAATGTAATTCTTAAAGACATATAATAAAAATCATTCCATGGTTTTCTCCCGCATTGGGTTTCCACGTAAAAATACTGGTGTACTGTGCATGTGTGTGATTATTCATTGTTTATGGTTTATTTACTCTGCACTTATCAAATGATAATGCTTATTGATAAATAACACTTACATGTTATAGTTAAAAGGATTAAAAATATCTATTACTGATTCACCCCCCCTCTCAGTAATCCAACAATATCTACACCTAAAGGATCTGATTTCCGGTGGATAAGATTTTGAGTTGTCCTTGCAATTGATCAATGTATATCAAGTTTTCAAGCCAAGATTTACTATTAAAATACAAGTTTGAAATCCAATATGACAATGGATGATAGATGAGATGTATACTTGCATTTTGACGACTGTAGACTTAGTTTTCAAGCCAATAGAGATGAATAAAATACATCTTGCATGCATCGTATAATAATAAGCTTGTCTGATAATACGGGTCGAACAAAAAACATAGAGATATGGCAAGTGGGTTGGTTTAGTGATATTGTTTTTTACTGTTCCCAATGTTCTCGTCGGAGATGAAGGAGTACTACTAATGGAACCTATGTCAGAGTGGAAAAGGATATTGGAATTCTAATTCTAATTTTGAAATTATTTACAAAAGATTGAGAAATTGGAAAAATAAATTTTGAAGAACCCTTCAGTCGCTCTGGCGGAGGGGGTGGCTACTGAGAAAAGACTCAAGAATGCTTTTGAACACCTGCAACCAGGGGGGAGTCGTTTAAGATTAGAAGATACTTGAGCCTCTTCCTAGTAGACACTTTGCTTACTCCTTTATATGTTATATCAATATCGTATATTGACTTTTTCAACATCATTTTGTATAGCACTAAGAGTTTATAGGGTACCCTTAGCTGCCCGTCAAAAAAAAAAAAAGAGCCACACCCTTCAAGCCCTGATCTATAGTCTAGAGAAAGAGGATGTATGAACCTTTACTAGCTATCCTTCCAAGGATCCTTACTTAGAAGTCTGACTTCTAGGGGTATTATCAATCCATGGCTTTAAAATAAGGACACCCAACTCTATCCTAGAACCGATACCCCTTGAGAACCATTAGCTCAAGAGCTAGTCCCCAACCAAGGTCAATAGTATGGACCAACCTAACTAGACCTTAGAGAGCCTTACCTTCATATCAGGTTCTGATCCCAGAAGGGGAATGATTCAATTGGTTTTCAAGCTTAGGATGATCCAGAAAGGCTACTCTCCTTCCTCCACTATCAACAATAGAAGTTGTCACCTTTCCACTGAGATCAGGGTCTCTCCTCTGCTATACAGTCTCTTAGCGACCTCCCCTTACCAGTTTCAGTTTCTATCTAGTAAGTATCGAGTTGTAGCCCTCTTTTGCTCCAGTCTAGATTTGATTCTTCTCTATTTCAGGGTGACCATCATAAAATTGGATGACCTTCCTGTTTTCTTCAAGGAAATCTCTCCACTTCTTCTTCTCTTCAATCCGTGCTCATGAACACCTCTGTTCACTATATCATTTCTCTATGAGCTTGTTGCTCAGTCATTTTTTCTCAGGTTGGATCTTATTGAGCTCCTTCCTACTATGTTCTCTCCTTTTTCATTCTGTTGTGCATATCTGCTCCCCGTGCATGCTCTCTTCTTCCAGTAGTCTCCTCCTTCATGTTGGTTGTTCGATGCTGTGTTTCCACCTTTGGATTCTTCTTCCTCCAATCCTCTCAAGATTTCGATGGATTCCTGTAGACACAACCTGTAGCCTACAGTTCCTATCCTGAAGAGGAAAATATGTGGTGTCCTCTGTGTCAGTTTGCTCAATTGACCCCTTTCCTTCTTCAAGAGACCAAACTGTTAGCAGTTATTAACTACCTCAACCTTCGGTCTGGTTCCTCACAACCATTCACGTGGTTCCACACAGACTTGATATGCTGGTAGGTGTATGTTTATGCCTTGCAAGCTTAAGCTAGATTTTTAAACAAGCTTCCCATTTTCTTCAATAAAACATCTTAGCTCCACCTTACCCAACCAGTCAATCAATTCTTGCTTCATTCGTTCCCACTTGTGTATCATGGCCAATAATTCCAAGGTTGTTCCCTTTCAACCAACTATTTGATATTTTTATTAATTAAAACACAATTACATGCTTCATAATCACATCATATGAAGTCTTAGCATAATTACAGTCTTGGGGGGAAGCAAGGTGTAACATGATGGTTCGCAAAGGAAGAAACTTTCACTCTTTCCATATGCCCTCTAAGTCTTGGGTCATTAACTTGTTAACCTATTTCTTTACGTACGAGGAAGACAAAATTTTATCCAATCAGAAATTGTTTTAGGTTTTAATCCAAAACCAAAAGATGATTCAGTTTTAGGTCTCAATCCAAAACCAAAAGGTGATTTCAACTTAAATAGTATTTGCATGAAAGCCACATTTACTTTTTCCCTTACAAATCTCTAGTAATGATTTTATCTTTTTAAATATAATATACTCTTTTTTTAAAATAGAAATTGGTAAATTGTATTATCAAAAATGGTTGTAGTAGGGTTGAGAGCACTGGATATACATACATAAAGTCAACAAGATTCAAACTATCCATATCTCTCCAAAGCATTATACAAAGCTTGCTAATATCCTTTGAAAAAATTATCTAGATGTATCTATTACTATAGATCCTATAAAGACACCTAATATACTAATTATTTAAAAAAATGTGTCCTAAAGAAAGGTATGATGATTTGTTGCTTCATCTAGTCTTGTGATGTTGCATGTCAGTTCTTATTCTGCAATGTCCATGGCTTCTATCATCTGAATTATCGTGTTCTCATCCTTATTTCCCCCCTACTTTGAAATCCTCTGATTGGAAGCCATTGAGTGTACATACTTGTTCATGATTTCTACCATATTTTCGAGGAAATTACACTTTGTCTCGAGGATGGTTAATTGTTGTTTGACCTGCAAAAGGGTGTTCATGGTTTCTGTTATTTTTGTAATATCCCCAATAGAATGGGCTCATATATTATGTCCTTCTATGCATTAAATATTATTGATGCTCTAATATGGTTGACAAATTATCACAAACAGTTTGCATGTATTCTACTAATAGACATTTTGTCAAACATATTGCATGTAATACAAATACACCAAAAATAGAAGAGACAATATGTGGAATTTTATTATGAATGAAGATATGAATACAACAATCCAATGGTTGCTATAGAAACTGCAATACCTCAATGGAATACACACAATACAACCAAAAACCTAGAATCATGGCATGGCCTCCTCAACAGATGAGATCAAACCCTCCCAGTGCCACAACCTCTCCAAGCAAATCACTACAACCCAAAACTGAAAACAAACCCAAGATGAAGCTCCAATGAAGATCCTAGATGGATACTCCTCCTTGTCTGTCTAGGGTGGATATTGCACCACCGAAACAAGACCAACAATGGAAGGGTTTTTCTCAACCCTAACGAAACAATGGCTACAAGAGCACCATACATGATATCAATCAAATCATAATGCCAAAGTGAGGCTCTACCCCTCCTTTTATCATTTTCTCATGCCTTCTAGAACTTTCCCTTTTTTGACCAAATCAAATGTAACTTTTACAATTTTCCCTTTTTGACTAAATAAAAAATAACTTCTAGAATTTTTCCCTTTTTGACTAAATCAAATATAACCCTTATTTTTCCTCCAATTTTCACTTTAAGAGTAAAATTCACTTTAATAATGATTAAGTAACTTATTAATCTATAGTTACTTTATTTCCCTAATGTCACTTTAAAAACATAACATATCCTAATTAATTGACATTAAGTGACCCCATTTTTAGTCCTTTTTCTCCATTGACAAGCCACTGAAGTCCATTCTACTACAAAATGGGGAAACCCAAAAATGGGGACATGACAAATCCTCCCTTCCCAAAGATTGCTTATCCTCAAACAATGCCATCATGACCTGGTGCTCCATCGACTGATCCAAACTGAAACTAAAAATGGTTCTAGGATCCAAACCACCTTGTAAGAGGTGAAACATTTTTCACTGAAGATATGGTCTCGTAATCTACTGACATCTATGGTCTTCTGAAAACTGCCCACAAGTAAGGCCACTTGGTGCTACAACAACTCACTCAACCCACCAAGGAACTGCTCTGCTAGAGAACCAATCTCATGAAGGCAAAAACTAGCTCTCGCATATGTGTCAATTGTCCAACTATCTCCTACTGAAATCCTAGGGTCCCAAGCTACCCTCAGAAAGAAACCACCATGTTGATGTTGCGCCACTCTGATTATAGTCGTCCAACCATCGCACCCATTCTGCATCCACAAGTTGTAATGCCTCAAAGTATCACATCCACCATCGAGGATCATACCCATCAAATGTATCCCAACTCTAAAATCAGCTATCATAGAGAAGTCTATGTGGTCATCAACTGATAGGGAATCTAATAGACCTCATCTCCAAGTGTCAAAGGGAAAATTCCTAATACTCCAACACCCCTGGTCTACTGCAATCATCCAAGCATCATCTGGACAATCCCCAAACATATCGTTTGTAGAGTTCCTAAACACAAGAACCCCGTAGAAGGTAAAGTCGATAGGATCCCACACTACCCTGTAAGACATGAAGCAACCTCTATTCATAACATTGGTTTGTAAGGTACAAATACCAGTATCCACTTGAATTCTCTTGATAAGTTAGGCAATCATAAGTTGCATAAATTTGTCCAACTCCTTAGAAGAACACTCCTCCAAGCAACCACTCCTAAGCCTCTTAAATGTAGACTCTGAGAAATCAAAATCGGTGCTCACATCTCTAATAGTAGATGAATTGTCAAGCAATGTAATCCCAGGGTCCTAAACTAATCCCAAAAAAAGTACCACCATGCTGACGGTATGCTACTTTGATCATCATTGTCGGACCAACGTGCTCGTAGCACAACGTCGACATGGTGGTACTTTTCTGGGATTAGTTTGGGACCCTGGGATTACATTGCTTGATAGTTCAGATACTATTATATATGTGAGCGTCAATTTTGATTTCGTGGAGTTTACCTTTGAGAGGCTTAGGAGTGGTTACTTGGAGGAGTGGTCTTTTGAGGAGTTGGATGAATTTATGCAACTTATGATTTCTTGTCTTATCAGGAGAAGTCAGGTTGATATTGGTATTTTCACCTTACAGACCAGTGTTATGAGTAGAGGGTGCTTCATGTCTTACATGGTAGTGTGGGATCTTGACGACTTTACCTTCTATGAGGTTCTTGTGTTTAGGGACTTTGGAGACGATATGCTAGGGGATTTTCCAAACAATGCTTGGATGATTCCAGTAGATGAGGGGTGCTGGAGTATTAGGAATTTTCCCTTTGACACTTGGAGATGAGGTGTATTGGATGCCCTATCAGTTGATTCCCACATAGACTTCTTTATGATAGCTTATTTTAGAGTTGGGATACATTTGACGGGTATGATCCTCGATAGTGGATGTGATCCTTTGAGGCATTACAACTTGTGGATGTAGAGTGGGCATCATGGTCAAATGACTATGATCAGAGTGGCACAACATCGACGTGGTGGTTCCTTTCTGAGGATAGTTTGGGACCCTGAAATTTCATTAGGAGAGTGGGAAAATTGACATGGAGGTGAGAGCTAGTTTTTGCCTTCATGAGATTGGTTATCTAGCAAAGAAGTTTCTTGGTGGGTTGATCAAGTTGTTGTAGCACCGAGTGGCCTTACTTTTGGGCAGTTTTTAGGAGACCTCAAATGTCAGTACATTACCGAACCACGTCTTGAGTGGAGGATGTTTCACCTCTTACAAGGTGGTTTGGGATCCTGATATCATTTTCAATTTTAGTCTAGATCAGTCGATGGAGCCCCATTTCATGATGGCATTGCTCGAGGAGAAGCAATCTTTGGGAAGGGAAGATTTGTCATGTCCCCATTTTTGGGTTTCTCTGTTTTGTAGTAGAAGGGACTTTCGTGGCTTTTCAATGGAGTAAAAGGAGTAAAAATGGGGTCATTTAATGTCACTTAGTTAGGAGATGTTATGTTCTTAAAGTGGGATTATGGAAATAAAGTAACTTTATATTAATAAGTTACTTAATCATTATTAAAGTGACTTTTAATATTAAAGTGAAAATTGGAGGGAAAATAAGGGTTATATTTGATTTAGTCAAAAAGGGGAAAATTATAGAAGTTATATTTGATTTGGTCAAAAAGGGAGAATTCTAGAAGGCATGGAAAAATGATGAAAGGAGGGGTAGAGACTCACTTTGGCATTATGATTTGATTGATCTCTTGTATGGTGCTCTTGGAGCCATTGTTTCGTTAGGGTTTAGAAAAAACCTTCCATTGTTGGTCTTGTTTCGGTGGTGCAATATCCACCCTAGCTAGACAAGGAGGAGGATCCATCTAGGATATTCATCTTGGGTTTGTTTTCAGTTTTGGGATGTAGTGATTGGCTTGGAGAGGTTGTGGCACTGGGAGGGTTTGATCTCATCT
Source organism: Picea engelmannii (assembly GCA_009831015.1). NCBI lineage: Eukaryota > Viridiplantae > Streptophyta > Pinopsida > Pinales > Pinaceae > Picea > Picea engelmannii. The sequence continues at coordinate 219,635 of ML787590.1, read as the reverse complement.
GTTCAAGAGGCCATGACATGATTCCAGGTTTTTGGCTTGTATTGTGTGTTTTCCATTGAGGTATTGCAGCTGTCATAGTAGCCATTGGATTGTTGTATTCAAATCTTCATTCATAATAAAATACCATATATTGTCTCTTCCATTTATGGTGTATTTGTATTACATGCAATATGTTTGGAAAAATGTCTATTATTAGAATACATGCAATATGTTTGGAAAAATGTCTATTATTAGAATACATGCAAATTGTTTGGAAAAATGTCTATTATTAGAATACATGCAAATTGTTTGTGATAATTTGTCAACAAGATTAGAGCATCAATAATATTGAATGCATAGAAGGACATAATATCCCAACCCATTCTATTGGGGATATTACAATTTGTGTCAAACATTGTTGGTCAACTTCAATGAATTTGGTAATGAGAGAAAGGATGTAGGCTCTCTTTCCATGTACCATATCTTTATGGGAACTTAAAATTCTCCTTAACACGAGTTAGTCACAATGATCCATATTATGCAGGAAAGCTAAAGGGAATGAAGCTAGAATATGACAGACCTCTAATATTAACAGTAAAGGAGAAACTAAAATATTCTCCAGGTGCCATATAGACAAAACTCGACCAACATGTAGTCATGCCTATCAAACGAGACCTGTTATAGAGAAATAGAGTATTCAAGCACCACTTCCATGTGTCTCGAGAGGAAGAAATATGTCCCAAAAGACTATACCAAACATCAAAATAAAAGACTCAAAGCAATTGTGGATCATGCAATGAGCAAAGTTGAAACAAGAGAGTTGCTTGAGTACCAAGACTAAGGTCAAAAGAAGACCAAATGAATCTAGAATTCCAAAACTGGGATGCAAGAGCCAATGATGTAGTCCCAAGATTTTAAAAATCAAAGATTTAAGATGAAACTTAGGCCCACCATAACGAGAGAGGATATGACCAATAACGTTCACAAACCAAGCTCTAAAGAGAATCAATTGTATAAAAAACAATAAGGAGAAAATCTAGAGAGAATTCTTCTGGATTAACCACAGTGAGAGACATGTTTTTTATCGACGTTTCAAATCTCAATACGTAGATTCATCTTAGAAACAATAAGTCGAAGGTAAGGGAAACAAGTCTTATGCAATAAACACTGACGATGCCAAGAAGTTAGGTTTAAGGTTTTCAAAGTCGACGCAATTAAACTAAAAAAGCCTAGAAAACTCAAAGAGAAACTAAAAATTATTAATAATACTAAAACCCTAATATTATTTATTAGTATTAACGGTGCTTTGTGATAAAGGTAAAAAATGTTTTTATTAATAGTACCAAAGGGTGTCATATAAAATTTATCAATGCACTATCACGAAAACCAAGTACTTGTTTATTTATTGCAAATCAAGTAATTTAATTAACTAAAATAATGCACTCTATGTACTAAGTAGTCATAATAATAGATTAATAGTACTAGATATAAGGACTTAAGAACTTCTTAGTGATGCAAATATATTACTAATATAGTAATAGGAATAATAATATAGCATTATAAAGTTATGATATAGTATTTATAATTATGTTAGTATAATAGGGTTTTAACCTACCAAAAAGGAGCTAAAGTTATAATATAGTATTTATAAGTATTTTAGTATAATAGGGTTTTAACCTACCGAAAAGGAGCTAAAGTTATAATATAGTATTTATAATTATGTTAGTATAATAGGGGTTTAACCTACCAAAAAGGAGCTAGAGGGGAACTAAGGATAAGCCAAAAACCAAAGCAAAATAAAAAGAAACGAAAAAGAAAAGAAAAAGAAACGAAAAGAAAAGAAAGAGAGGGGAGGAAGAAACCCTAACACTCAAACCTGCTTATTCTTGGTCTCTTTGTTGGCTTATTAAGGGAAGGAAATTGTTGCTTACTTCCAAATCGCCATCTCTGTTTATGTTGTTAGGATGCTTTATTATCTCTAGTGCCTCTCTAATGCATCGTTTGTAATAATGGTTTTCTTTTGCAAGGATTGTGGTATCCTCTAGGCACACATGATACTTTGTTCTGAGGGAGTGCTCTGCTAAGGATGAGGTGCGAACATGTTCATTCTTAATGTCTCATTCGTGTTCTTTAATCCTTATTTGGAATGATCTACCAGTTTCACCATTGTAGCTTTTCCCACATGAGCAAGAAACCTTATAGACACCTTTTTCTTGACGTTGGTCAATGGGGTGTTTGACAGACCTCGTTCTTTGTCTAATGGTTACTAGTGGTATGAAAGAGGTAGTAATCTCCTTTATTTTCAATATTTTGGCTATCCTATTAGTGACTCCTTGGATGTAGGGGAGATATGACTTCATGTTGGGGGACTGGTTTCTGGAGCGAGACTCTCTTTCTTCTTTTCTTATTTCCTTCTTAATATACCTATCTTTATATCCTATGTTCCTAAAAACATCTATAAGGTGGTTTGTATCTTGTTCAAGATGTTCGTCATCAAAGATTCTTGCTTCCCTCCTTGTTAGGGTATAGAGAACTCCCATCTTTTATGAAGGATGGTGGTGGGAGTTGGCATGAAGATAGCTGTCGGTGTGAGTTTTCTTTCTGAAGACCTTATGCCCAAGTGATCCATCATGCTTTCTGATGATAAGAATGCCAAGGACGGGAATGGTCATTTTGTATTCAAGTTCCATGGTGAACTTGATCTCATCCGAAATTCCATTAAGATGTTGAAAGAACTTGTCTAATTCATCTTTACCATGAGGCCACCTCACATTGGTATCATCCACATACCTCTTCCATCTTGAGGGTTTCAGGGGGTATGATTCAAGAGCTTTATTTTCAATTTTTTCCATGAAGATATTGGCTACAATCAGGGACAATGGGGACCCCATGGCGACACCAATTACTTATTCGAAAAACTCTCCCTGAAAAGTGAAAAAGGTTGATCTCAAACAAGGGTCTGTGACTTGCTTGATAACCTGAATGGCTTCATTTAACAAAATTTTTGTAAAGAGCAACACCACATCGAAAATAATGAGCATGTCCCTTGGTTCTACTATTTCTTCTTTAATGAGTTTAACAAATTCATTAGAATCTTTAATGTAAGACTCAATATTGCCTACTAAAGGTCCTAAGATCTTAGCTACATGTTTAACTAGTTCATAAATTGGGGATCCAATTGTGTTGACAATTGGTCTTAATGGAATCCCTTCTTTGTGAATATTGGGAAGTCCATAGATTCTCAGGATGATTTAACAGTTAGGAATCGATCTTTTCTTTGTTATTTCATCAAGGCTTGATTCTTTAACAACCTTTTTAACCTCTTTGATAACCTTAGAGATAGGGTTTCTCCTTAACTTCCTGTAGTTGGCACTAGCAATGAGGTGTTCAGTCATATTGGTTTATGTTGTTAGGATGCTTTATTATCTCTAGTGCCTCTCTAATGCGTCGTTTGTAATAATGGTTTTCTTTTGCAAGGATTGTGGTATCCTCTAGGCACACTTGATGCTTTGTTTTTAGGGAGTGATATGCTAAGGATAAGGTGTGAGCATGTTCATTCTTAATGTCTCCTTCGTGTTCTTTAATCCTTATTTGGAATGATCTACCAGTTTCACCATTGTAGCTTTTCCCACATGAGCACGAAACCTTATAGCCACTTTTTTCTTGATGTTGGTCAATGGGGTCTTTGACATACCTCATTCTTTGTCTAATGGTTATTAGTGGTATGAAAGAGGTAGTAATCTCATTTCTTTTCAATATTTTGGCTATTGTATGAGTGACTCCTTGGATGTAGGGGAGATATGCCTTCATGTTGGGGGACTGGTTTCTGGAGATGGACTCTCTTTGTTATTTTCTTATTGCCTTCTTAATATCCCTATCTTTCCACAGGAACTTAGGATAGTATGGTTAAGTAAAACAAAGAGAGTCCATCTCCAGAAACCAGTCCCCACTATGAATAAGATAGACCATAATACCAATATGACTGAACACCTCACCGCTAGTGCCAACTACAGGAAGTTAAGGAGCAACCCTATCTCTAAGATTATCAAAGAGGTTAAAAAGGTTATTAAAGAATCATGCCTTGATGAAATAACAAAGAAAATATAGATTCCTAACTGTCAAATCATCCCAATAATCTATGGACTTCCCAAGATTCACAAAGAAGGGATTCCATTAAGACCAATTGTCAACACAATTGGATCCCCAACTTATGAACTAGCTAAACATGTACCTAAGATCTTAGGACCTTTAGTAGGCAATATTGAGTCTTACATTAAAGATTCTAATGAATTTGTTAAAATCATTAAAGAAGAAATAGTAGAACCAAGGGACATGCTAATTAGTTTCGATGTTGTGTCACTCTTTACAAAATTTTTGTTAAATGAAGCCATTCAGGTTATCAAGGAAGTCACTGACCCTTAAACAACAAGATTGGAAAAAGTTTGTTTGAGATCAACCTTTTTCACTTTTCAGGGAGAGTTTTCAAACAAGTAATTGGTGTGGCCATGGGGTCCCCGTTGTCCCCGATTGTAGCTAATCTCTTCATGGAAAAAATTGAAAAGAAAGCTCTTGAATCATACCCCCTGAAACCCTCAATATGGAAGAGGTATGTGGGTGATACCAATGTCACGTGGCCTCATGGTAAAGATGAATTAGACAAGTTCTTTCAACATATTAATGGAATTTTAGATGACATCAAGTTCACCATGGAACTTGAATATAACATGACCATTCCCTTCCTTGGCATTATTATCATCGGAAAGCATGATGAATCACTTGGGCATAAGGTCTTTAGGAAGAAAACTCACATTGACAACTATCTTCATGCCAACTCCCACCACCATCCTTCACAAAAGATGGGAGTTCTCTATACCCTAGCAAGGAGGGCAACAAGAATCTCTGATGACGAACATATTGAACAAGAGATAAACCACCTTACAGATGTTTTTAGGAGCATAGGATATAAAGAGAAGTATATTAAGAAGGCAACAAGAAAAGAAGAAAGAGAGTCCCTCTCCATAAACCAGTCCCCCAACATGAAGGCATATCTCCCCTACATCCAAGGAGTCACTGATAGGATAACCAAAATATTGAAAATAAAGGATATTGCTACCTCTTTCATACCACTAATAACCATTAGAAAATTAATGAGTTCTGTCAAACACCCCATTGACCAACGTCAAAAAACAGGTGTCTATAATGTTTCTTGCTCATGTGGGAAAAGCTACAATGGTGAAACTGGTAGATCATTCCAAATAGGATTAAAGAACACGAATGAGACATTAATAATGAACATGTTCACACCTCATCCTTAGCAGAGCATTCCCTCAAAACAAGGCATCATGTGTGCCTAGAGGATACCAAAATCCTTGCAAAAGAAAACCACTATTACAAACGATGCATTAGAGAGGCACTAGAGATAATAAAGCATCCTAACAACATAAACAAAGATGATGATTTGGAAGTAAGCAAAAATTTGCTCCCCTTAATAAGCCAACAAAGAGACCAAGAATAAGCAGGTTTGAGTGTTAGGGTTTCTTCCTCCCTTCTCTTTCTTTTCTTTTTCATTTATTTTTCTTCTGCTTTGGTTTTTGGCTTATCCTTAGTTCCCCTCTAGCTCTTTTTTGGTAGGTAAAAACCCTATTATACTAACATAATTATAAATACTATCTTATAACTTTAGCTCCTTTTTGGTAGGTTAAAAACCTATTATACTAACATAATTATAAATATTATATTATAACTTTAGCTCCTTTTTGGTAGGTTAAAACCCTATTATACTAACATAATTATAAATACTATATTATAACTTTATAATGCTATATTATTATTCATATTACTATATTAGTAATATATTTGCATCACTAAGAAGTTCTTAAGTCCTTATATTTAGTACTATTAATATATTAGTATGACTACTTAGTACATAGAGTACATTATTTTAATTAATTAAATTACTTTATTTGCAATAAATAAATAAGTCAGATAAAGCAATGCGCTATCGTGAAAACCAAGTAGGATGACATATAAAATTTATTCTATTCTTTGAATCGTGACAATTGGGAACATATTTCAATGGAAATTAGCTTCCCTCAATAAAAAATGAATTGTTCTTTGACTGTGAAATAGAAAATATAAAGAACCATGCGGGAAATGCTTGTCGTGGATTCCTATCTCATTATTCTTGTAAACAACTAGGCAATTTCCTCGAATCGATTTCTAAAGGAACTCACCTGCAACTTTGTGATATCTTCAGGAATTACTGTTGGTTCTTCCAGGAACTCAGGTAAGAGGTCCAACTCATTATCATGTTTTTCTAGGAATTGCTTGCAGTCTTGTCCTCTGAAGGTCAATGTTGGCTATGACAATCTTAACATCTTGCAAAATACATGAGGTGACAAAGAAACATGAGAATGGTTTCACAGTGGAATAATTATTTGGCTTGAAATATATTTTAGACGCACCAAGAGACCGCCTCTTTATAGTCAAAAAATTCAGGGATGTAGCCTGCACGAGCTATTCCAGAGTTCCAAATCACTTCGTTCTGGGCAGAACAGGATGAATAGTAAGAGTATGCCCTAGACCACTGGAAGTTCTGGTCCTCACACCAGAAGATATTCACTATATCTCCACAGAGTTGTTGTCGAGATGCTGCCATAAGTTTACGAGAATGTTCATTTGCTCTAGATGATGTTTGAAATGAAGAGTTCGAAGGGACAATATAACCTTTCACAAATCTTGGTCCTATGCGTGTGAATGGCAGATCTCCTCGAGCCTTTCGCTCATTAATGAAAATCTTGACGGCTGTTGCATGATGTGTTGTTAGCATTAAAGACTAGTAATTGCATACTTAGAAGTGCGAATATGGCGAGTACGACGAAGAACAATTAAGGATTGGAGATTTCGTGAAAGTGCCAACGCCACGACCCGTGAAAAACATTCCATACTGTTTGAGATGAACAATCAAAAGGGATAATATAACTCTTTGCAGATCTTGGTTTAATGTATATTAATGGGAGATCTCCTCGAGCATTTCACTCATTAATGACAATGTTGACGGTTCCTGCATGACGAGTTGTTAGCATCAAATCTTACTAATTGGATATTTAAAAAGAGTACAAAGGTCACGGTGATGGGAAAGAGCAATTAAGGAATGGATAATTATCGAAAGCGGTAGGCTAGGCTTCAAAATAGGGTTACAAGGTATAACCATGAGAGGTGAGGGCCTGTCAGTGAAATTGTATGTCTTAGAAGTTTTGAGTGCAAAATGCATAACACAAAAGATGGCATGATGGGAAGTCCAGAGGTCAATTTGTTTATCGCGGAACTCCGGGTATTGTTTGTAGGCCACAAAACATTGGAAGCGCAATCGTGAGCCCGCTTGTCCGGGAACCCACAATCGAAAAAGTGGCTAAGTATGGAATAGGGAAATGATAGCTCAGACTCATTTTTGCTAATATATTGAAATTTGTAATAGATATCCCATTACTTGGCAAGATCTTTTCTGCATGTTTCTGGGAAAGTTGTGTAGCGATGGTCAGTGTGACTGTCTCGTCGAGCCTTTTTCTTATTAATGATAGTCTATACGGTTGTTGCATGATGAACTGTTAGCATTAAACCTTGGTCGTTGCATACTTTGAAAGAAGTGCGAAGGTGGCGGGCAAAGGAAACAATGACTAGGAATTGGAGATTTCGTGAACCCGCCAACCCGAGGATCTGTGAAAGAGATTCCAAGAAATGGAAAAGTATGGAAAGTGGTCAGATGGGCTTCAAACTAGGGTGACAAGGGTTCCCTAGAAGACATGATGCCCCGACGGTCAAATTGTATGTCTCAGAACTTTTGAGTGCAAAATGTGTAACACGGAAGAGGGGATGATGTGGAAGTCTGATAGTCAATTTGTATATATCGTGGAAGTCTGGGAGATATCCTTGAGCCTTTTGCTCATTAATGGCAATCTTTACGGTTCTTGCATGACGAACTGTTATCATTAAATCTTACTAATTGCATATCCAGAAAGAATTACGAAGGTGGCGGGGACATGGAATAACAATTAAGGAATGGTTAATTATCAAAAGTGGTTGGTCAAGCTTCAAAATAGGGTTACAAGATATAAACAACAAAGGCGAGGGCCCGAGGGTCAAATTATATGTCTTGGAAGTGTTGACCGCAAAACTCGTAACACGAAAGAGGGCATGATGGGGCATTCCAGTGGACAAATTGTATATTGCAGAACTCCTGGTACTATTTGCAAGTCGGGGAACATTGGAAACACAATCTTGAGCCCGCCAGTTCGGGAACCCGCAATTGTAAAAAGTGTCTAAGTATGGAATAGGGAAACGATAGGCCATACTTGTTTTCACTAATATATTGAAATTTGTAATAGATATCCCATTACCTGGCAAGATCTTTTCTGTATGTTTCTGGACAAGTGGCGTAGGGATAGTCAGTGTGACTGTCTACTTAAGCCTTTTGCTTATTAATGATGATATTTACGACTGTTGCATGATGAACTCTTAGCATTAAACCTTTGTTGTTTCATATTTGGAAAGAAGTACGAAGGTGGAGGGCACACGAAACAATGACTAGGAATTGGAGATTTCGTGAACCTGCCAACCCGAGGATCCAAAATAGGGTGAAAAGGGTTCCCCAGAAGATGTGAGGCCCCGATGGTCAAATTGTATGGCTCAGAACTTTTGAATGCATAATGTGTAACATGAAAGAGGGGATGATGTGGGAGTTCGATAGTCAATTTGTATATCGTGGAGGTCTGGGTGCTGTTTGTAGGTCACGGAACAATGGAAGTGCAATCTAGAGGTCGAAATAATTAATGTGCATTGGGAAGGGCGCGAATGTGGCGGGGATGGAAGGGAGCGATAAATGCTTTGAAACTTTTTGTGAACCTGGGTAGAGTGAAGCTTGCGAGTTGGAGGAGCCCAGGGTGGAATTGTAGATCACATAAATTTTGGGTCCAAGATGTATATCACAGAACACACAGAAAAAAATGGGTAAGTATGGAAAGGAACGATGGTCATTTGGAGTACCGTAAATGGAGGTTTAATGCATGTTAATGGGAGATGTCCTCAAGGTTTTTTGTTGTTAATGCTAATTATTTCGTACCAGTGTATTGAGTTGTCACTAGTAAAACCATAATTAATGTGCATTGGGAAGGGCGCGAAGGTAGTGGGGATGGAAGACAATGATAGATGCTTTGAAAATTTTGTGAACCCAAGTAGAGTGAAGCTTGCAAGTTCGAGGAGTCCGGGGTGGAATTGTATATCACAAAATTTATGAGTGCAAGATGTATATTAGAGAACAAGCAACAACAAAGTTCGATAGTGTCAACCCTGGAAATTGCGGCCATAAAATTGGCTAAGTATGGAAAGGAACGACATTTGGTCGGACTCGTGATGTGAGGATATAGATGGAGATGAAGATCCGTCAATCTGCCAACCTGGGAACCCATGATCATAGAAAGGCGACTAAGTACATAACCAGAAAGGGATAATAGAGGGGAACAAGAAAAGGGAAAAAGGGGTAAGTATCTCACAGAGCGACATCTACTATTCGTTTATTAATGCCAATCTTTTCGAACCTCTGGTGAGTTCTCACTAGTAAAAGCATAAATTGCAGATCACATAAGTTTTTGGGTGCAAGATGTATATGACGGAACATGGGGAATGAGAGTTCGATAGCACTAACCTGGGACCCGATGGTCAGATAATTGGCTAAGTATTGAAAGGGACGACGGTCGATCTAGCTCATGATGTGAAGATATAGATGAAGATGAGCATCTACCAATCCGCCATCCCGGGAAGCCGTGATCATAGAAATGCAACTAAGTATAGAACCAGAAAGGGATAATAGAGGGGAAGAATACAAGGGAAAAACGAGTAAGTATAGAGGAGGGAAAAGAAAGGGAGAAACAAACATTTAGTCTCAGCTATGTAATATACTTGGAGGTCGACAAAGTCAACTTCAAGTTTAAAGAGAATTTGTTTATATTTATTCCAATAGTATTCATATTCATATATATTAATAGATTATTTGTGGTCCAAATGTAAGCCATATTCCAATTTGTAGGGTGTTTTTCGGCTCGCAAATTTTGTTCAAACCCATAAGCAATAGTAATATATATATATATATATATATATATATATATATATATATATATATATATATATATATATATATATATATATATATATATATATATATATATATATATATATATATATATATATATATATATATATATATATATATATA
>ML787590.1:178005-209339 GCA_009831015.1 Picea engelmannii | reverse complement strand
ATATATATATATATATATATATATATGACGTAACATTTTTTATATGCAAGGATATGCTCAAATAGAAGAAGTTGTAATATATGCACAATATTGAATAGGAGCATGACGTCAACATCTGAGTTGCCATGTTGAAATAGAGTCATTAATTGATTCTATTTACGGGGCACCGAAGAATGAAAGATTGACAGGTCCACCCATTTCTTTCTTAAGTATAGGGCGGGCACCACAGAACTATGCCCTATCACAAATTATTCTTCCATGTAAAATGTAAGGAGCGAATAGAGTAGCTTTTATTTAAATCGAAGCGCTGGGTAGGGGAAAAAAAGCTTGTCGTGCATGTTTAACTACGAATTAAAAAGCATCTTAAATTCTTATAAAAAGAGGTTGAATTCATCTATCAATAACTGTATAGGAAAATGAGTCAATTTAAAAAATATATATACAAAAAAAAACAAACAATATTGAACATTGGAAAACACCATACAAAAACCTTAAATATTGTATATTCAGATAAACTGGGTTACAAAATACAACTGAGATTATTTCCAAAAATAGCTCTCTGGAAATAGTTCAACACATATTCTCTGAAATTTAAATGCATTTTCCATAATGAATGCGATTGGGGCTCCCACGGACCAAAAAAGCAAATATGTACAAGAATCAAGCCTGTAGACAGTCTTTTATAGATTTCAACTTGATCATCAAATGCTTGCCTGGTTAAAAACAACGAGTTGAATATCAATTTTGGGTCTTGGATTTCATGGGTGCTGCCAGCTAGATCTATCCCAACTTCTTGAATAATTTGTCTCTTCTAGATATGGCCAGCCTGCATTATCTTTTTATTCAACATTCCATACTTTGCTAAGTGTTAATTTCCCTCTATCATCAAAAACTTGGGGTTTAAAGTGCCTTCCTTGTCATGTTCCTGGTCATCCACATCTAAGACAACTTAGAGATGCGATTCAAGCTCAATTCAAAGACAAGGGAGTGGTTTTATGTGACGTCAGCTTTGGGGGAAAAAAATTATGTTAGCCAACAGAAGTTGAGACAAAAAATTCAAGTATCTTGTGATTGGTATTCTCCCCGTATTCAATCATTTTTTTGGTTGAAAGGTATGCCTGAAGATTTGTATGTTGAATTCCTTTGTTTTATTGTTGTAAATTGGAAGGGACATTCAAGTCACCTACAAAATGCTCCTTTGTTGAAGTATATAGCTTCTTCCAGCAACACATATTTGGCAAGTGTATCAAATGCTACAGATCACACTATAATACATCTTTTGTCATAGGAGTGGCATATATCGTGGCTCACAAAATGGTCTGCAATATTCGGAAGTGACGCCAAATATTACTCCATGCCCGAATATATTCAGAAGGAAATTATAAATTTGGATCCTCACGAAGGTGATAAACTATATGAGTGGTTGAATCAACATTCTAAAATTACAGAATCTTCTATCTCAAAGTTGTAATAGACTTGACAAACAACCAAATTCTATCTCAAAGTTTGTTGAGCGACCTATGGATGTAGTAATAAACTCAAAATACAATCAAATTTCGATCACTACTGGTACTAATGTCAAGTGTATCAATACGTGACCCCAGGCTCGAGGTAGCTTCAGCTTCAGGCATCCACACTGACGGTGACTCTAGGCTCCAGATAACATCAGCTTCAGACATTGACACTGGCGGTGGCAATGGGAACAATGCCATTGACTGCAGGGCGGTAATGCATTGAAAAAGCAGGCATGTCATTGTCAAAGCACTTAGACTGCAGGGTTGTCAGACCTACAAAGAGCATCGACTTTAGTGTTTCTTTCTCATGACAATTAGAATGTTGCTGTGAGTTCGGAAATCTTTGGAGGTTGGGTGTCCTGTGCGATGATGACCTTGACATTAGGTTCAGGTCAGACATTTATTATCTGACATTGTAGTGTTAATGCGATTTCCATAGTCGACGACGGGTCGATTGCATTGGCACAAGCAATATTAATTGTGTAATTAATTAACATCCTTGAAGGACGTGAATCCCAAACAACGCCCGAAACTTTTCAACCAGTCATGTGTTAAAAAAATATATTATTTTATATTTTAAAAAATAAGAAATTGTATTTTTTATGTCTAACATAGGTTGCACACATACATTTTTTTTAAGTTAACCAAAATTAATATATAGTCAAGTCAAATCTATGGAAGCGATCAAATTCCCTGAGCTAGTTTATTTCCATCATGTTGGTTGGGATAGAAGGATCCACCACCAGGACAAAGAAACAAGGTAGCAATAAAAGCACCTGTGCAAACAAAAGCTGGGGATGGAAGCACTCTGCAACTAGGAAGGCACTCTATGCTTATCGACCTGTGATCCTGATGAACAACTCGAGAGACACTCGCGACGGGGCCATGGCGATTTATTTGAACTAGACAAGTCAATACTTCAAGCGTCAAACAACTTTCATTTTTTTCAAATATTGGATCTACTGCAATAGAATAAATACATTCTTCTTATTCAAAGCATGAGAAATAGTAGCAAGATTTATATTCGGTGGAAATAGCTCTGGAATATCTACTACATCAAGGTCTCTTCTAAAGAATGAAACAAAATCATTACATGGAGGTGGTAGTAAAAGGTTATCTTTAGAGACCAAATCATTACCTGAATATGTCAAACTTCTTGCACAAGGTGGTAGTATAAAGAAATCTTTAGAAAGTGTTGCAAAGTCCATAGTCTAGAATTCCTTCCCATTAACTTTTCCCAGTTAGTTGTTGATGCAGGCATCAGAAAATTTTGAGAGCCTCGTTCCCTAATTATATACCCACCTTCAACTACCAGGAGAATATTCTTACAAGGAGCATAAAGCTCTTCGACCCAGATGCAATTATATGCATAGGAATAGTGAAAAAAATGTGCAGTAGTGATAGAAAGTTGATTGTATGTGGAGTTTGTCACTACATCTAGAGGTCAGTGAACAAACTTTGACAAAGAAGCTGACTTTCTATCAAGTCTGTTACCACACCTAGAAGTCGGTCAACAAACTTTGACATAAAAACTTCTGTAATTTTAGGATGTTGATTCAACCACTTATGCAGTTTCTCACATTCCTGAGGATCCATATTTATAATTTCCTTCTAAGTATATTTGCGCATGGAGTAATATTTGGTGTCACTTCCGAATATTCCAGACCATTTTGTAGGCCACGATATGTGCGACTCCTTTGACGAAAGATAAATTCTGGTTTGGTCTGCAGGATTTGATAGACTTTCCAAATCTGTGTTGTTGGAAGTATTGATATTGTGGTAGCTGCGGAAGGTATTTACCTCCACGTGAAAACCTGATGATAATAGAATATTCCGACAAGCAAGAAGAAACCCTAATTAATTGGTTAATAACCCTAGAAGACAAGTTGGCTCAAGAGAATTACTTGTATTGGGTTATTAGCCTCCAAGAGAAGAAGTTGGCTAAAGGAAATATTATATACTAAGTAAATAAGCACCCAGAATGAGAAGTCGACTCAGGCAGTTTGCCTTTTAGTATAAATACAGGAGGCCAGTCTTCATTCTGGCAGACATTCTCAGAATTGCAGAAGCAACACTTGTGCGCACTGCAGTTGGCCAGTTTGTGCGCAAGTTTGGAGGAGAGTTGTCGTTGTAGCTGCTGCAACTAGCAGATTTCGGTTTTGGCCTGGACTCTCTCTTGGTTATGGTTTGGACTCTTTGATCAACTCTTGTTACTCTTACTTGGTGCGTTATCCTTGGAGAAAGGTGCGCCACCTTTGTTTGGCTATCCAGCATAGGGTTTTCTTCCGAAATGATTCTATGACAAGGTTAAGGTGCTCGGGGGTGGCTTCGGCCTATGGTTGGGTGACAATAGTGATATTTTCTATGGTTAAATGAGCACATCCATTATATTCTAACAGGTTATGGGCCCACACCTCCTTCATTCAGTCTAACCACTGGAAAGGAGCATATCCATAAGGATACTAAGCTCATTGAAGAATTGCCGCTAGGTTTTCTAGCAGGAGAAGTTACCAAAGCACTGGCGCTAGGGTTTCTAGCAGGAGAAATTACCAAAGCACTGCCACTAGCGTTACTAGCAGATGCAGTTGCATAAACCATAGTCCTCTCATTGAGGCACCTTAAGTGAAGGGATTGAAATAATTTTCGGATAGACTAGTGCGCCCTAGCCTAGTGCATCTCTTGGTACTCTCAGCAAGCTAAGACGTCAAGGTTGAGTTTTTGGTCAAATATAGGGTTGACCAAGTCAAGGCAACCATGACTTACTCTGTGAAGTCAAAATTTTTTTTAGATGGGGCTTCTAACTTTAGAGCATGGAAGACAAGGATTGATCTCATCCTTGCGAAGAATAAAGTGTTGAATATCATGAAAGGAATGATTGTGGAACCAAAGTTTGAAGAAGGAAAAGAAAAGGAACCACAGAATGTTGCAGTTATAGAGAAGTTCAAAGACAATGACATCAATTCCATGAGTATCATAGTGGATTCTATAAAATACCACCTGATACCCTACATCTCCCATCTTGATTCGTCTAAGAAGAGGTACGATGTCCTAACAAACCTCGTCTCAGTCATAAACATTGGACAAGTAATGAGTCTGAAGAATAAGCTCCGTGACATGAAGATGAATGATGATGACAACATAACATCATACTTTGTGAGAATATCTCAGTTAAGAGATCAACTACAAGCTATTGAAGAGATCATTTCAGAGAAGGAATTGGTAAACATAGTACTCAATGGTCTTCCCAAGACATGGGATGCATTTTTCGCAAGCATGAACATAAGGAAGGAGTATCCTACATTTGAAGAACTTTGGACTTGCTGTGCACAAGAAGAATCAAGAATCAATGCAAAAGAGAAACCCCAAAAGAAGTATGATGGTCAAGCCTTCACAACAAGGTTCAAAGATTTCAGGAATAAAAAGAAGTTTGGCTCCAGGAAGAAACCAAATCGAGAGAATGATTTGTCAAGAATACAATGCTTAAATTGTCGAAAGTATGGTCACTACAAGAATCATTGTCCCGAGTTAAAGAAAAAGAAGGAAACACACGAAGCATCAGTTGCCGAAGAAAGGGAACCCTTAAAGAAAGCCGAACAGGACAAAACAGATTTCTTCTAAGACAAGGTAACAATACCCTTCATAGTTCTTATATATACCATGTTTTATGTACATATCTTGCATATCTGTTTCCTAGAAGATAATATGTTCCAAAAGAAACTATACCTATGGAAGAACAACAAGATAAGGATTGATATCACTATGAATACAAGTCAGACAATACACATGAAAGGATGAAGTATTTCAACAACCCCTAATAACAATTCATGTGGAAGTTATTACATAAGTAACAACTGCAAGATAGGCCGAAATCAGAATAAATCTTGAAGAAACCTAGAAGAAGTAAAGACAGAAAGAAGTCAACAATCAAGAGGAAATTGGAGAAAGACTTATGACACTTTGCAGAAGGCAATAAGGATGCAGAAGGAAGCGTGGACTCTGTTAGATGGAGGGAGCCGATTATATATTTCCAAAAGAAGAGCATGCATTCATGAATCAAGGATTAGGAGGGAGATAATCCTATGATCCATTGAAGATGATGAAGTATACATCCATGGTAACAACCATGAAAAGCAGTACGTGTTCAGTTTGACTTTAGAAGAAGTCTTCTTTGAAAAGAAGCCTTAAAGGATCCCTGGTTGTCCATCCACATCCATGATCCTATGATGAAAGGAAGAAATTGGAATCTTCAGGGCATGGAATCTATAAAAAACTCCATGGAACTAAGAGCTAAATAAAAACATGAGGAAGAACATGAAGATTCCAAGAGAGAAGGAAAAGCCAGAACAACCAGTCATTGTATCGAGAATCACAAGACTGCTAGCCTGATCTAAACTCACTAAAAATCAATCAAGTAGAGGAACTGATGAAGAACAATTTATGGAAGACTTATGAATATAAGCATTGCGAGATCCATAACAAGAGGTTCTCCTAGATGGAGGGAGAAGACTATGATGATTGCTTGTTCCAGTAAACCAGACATACCTCTACATGAGCCATTATATCGTGCACAATATCCATGGGTTGGAGTTTACATCAGATGAATGTAAAGACTGTTCTCCAGAATAATTGAACAAAGAACGCATGTATAACAACCTCAATGATTTGAGGTATACCAGGAAGAGACCTTTGTATGCATATGGAGGAAGACAACTTGGTGGAGAACCTCAAATGCACAACAGAAGCGTGGTGAAAAACCTTCTATAATAGAGATACTATATCAGAATGGTTGCTCAAAACTCAAGGATGATGGATTTCCAATCCATGACAAAGCTATCATGATGGAAAAAGAAGTACCACTTGGATATGTTCCAGTTTGGCCCTTGCCACGATGCTATGAGCTAGCGGGAAACAAAAGAGTTGAATTCAACTATGATGATCAGAGCTATATGAAGCCTTCAGAAAACCAGTGTTCCAGAAAGACCGAAGTACATTGAGATCAAGCATTACATTCTCCGTGATGAAGTCCAGAAAGGATAAGTGGTTCTCCAATATATATCTTCACAGATGAGAAGATAAGCAAACATTTTGGTAAAGCCTCTGCTCAAGATGAAAGAGTTTATGTACTCAAGCTAGAGCTCGTGGAGAAAACTTCCTTATTGAAAAAGGAAGAGATGACTCCCAGGTTGATTGGGAGCATTGGTGTGTTATTGATTTATGGAAAATTATTTTTCAGTTCGAAAAATGGTCCAGGATGAGCAGTTCCTTTCCAGTTTGGAAAGTGGTTTGAGATTTCTGACAGACAAGCATTTTCCAGTTCAGAAAATGATCGAATGGTCATTTTCGTAATGAAAATGGTTCGATGGATTGCTAATGTACCATAGACATCGATTCCCCTTGTGGTTAACATAGGGAATGGTCTAGGATAGTCTCTCTTCTTGATGGTCACTCTCAGTAGTGGTCAAGAAGACTGGTCCGCCTTGCTGGATAGTCATTCTTTCGAAGCTCACAGTTGTGAGCAGTTTCCAAGAATGGTCCATTTTGGAGGTTGGTGCAGGACAATCATTTCCTTAGGAAATGGTCCAGACAGTCATTCCCTAGGGCAGATTCATTCTCTCTAGGTTGCACTTTGTTTAGTGCCAAAGGAATGGCCCAGATAGGTGAATGTTCCAGGTTCAACAATCAGGGACATGCATTCCCTAGGGCAGATTCATTCTCTCTAGGTCTCTCCAGGTTGCACATTGTTTAGTGCTGGAGGAATGAACTAGATAGGTGAATGGTCCAGGCTCAGAAATCAGGACAATTATTCTTCCTTGCTTGAGAAGAATAGTGCAAATAACTCATCGTTGATGTTTTACTTTCTTAGGGAAGATTCTCTTCTAGATCTCACAGATGTGAGTGGAAGACTAGCCCAGATGATTCAGTTTATATATCATAACAATGTTTTCTGTGCAGGTTGATGATATGATTGTTATGGAGACTGTATGTCTCCGGACAATAGATGTATACTACTATAGTGGATGTGTTCCACGGATTGTGACTATTAGTCACTGATCAAGTATCTGTGTGCTACTTGGTGTGGTAGTGTACCACTGGATTGTAGTTGTGTACTACTATGGATAGACACAGTTGTGTTCTATTGAATGAAATTGTTCTAATTTCCTTGAAGACTATCAGTAGTGTTGGAAATGATTATCAGCTAGATAGATGATCAATGGACAAAGATTTTCCAGACGAAATATGGTCCAAGACATTGATTCTTCTAGGACATATGTCTGGATTAGAAGAATGGTTCTTGTGTCACTCTGTGGAGTGAGTGACTTATCCAACATCATGTCTAATTACTCAAATGGAGTATGGTTTCGAGAGAAGATGCAGTTGATGACACTGATAGTGATGATGGTGCTCATGATCTAATCATGAGATAATCTATAAGACTATGTTGATGCTACCAGGTGAATGGTATGTTTATGCTCAAGACCATTACCTTCAATACCTCCTTAGCTAGGAGGGAGTGTTGATATTATATTAGTTGCGGGAGGTATTTACCTCCACGTGAAAACCTGATGAGAATAGAATATGTCGGGAAGCAAGAAGAAACCCTAATTAATTGGTTAATAACCCTAGAAGACAAGTTGGCTCAAGAGAATGAATTGTATTAGGTTATTAGCCTCTAGGAGAAGAAGTTGGCTAAAGGAAATATTAAGTACTAAGTAAATAGGCACCCAGAATGAGAAGTTGGCCCAGGCAGTTTTCCAGTTTTAGTATAAATACAGGAGGCCAGTCTTCATTATGGCAGACATTTTTAGAACTATAGAAGAAACACTTGTGCACACTAAAGTTGGCCAGTTTGTGCGCAAGTTTGGAGGAGAGTTGTTGTTGCAGCCGCTGCAGCTAGGAGATTTTGGTTTTGGCCTCGACTCTCTCTTGGTTATGGTTTGGACTCTCTGATCAACTCTTATTACTCTTGCTTGGTGCATTATCCTTGGAGAAAGGTGCGCCACCTTTGTTTGGCTATCCAACCTAGGGTTTTCTTCCAGAATGATTCTTTGTCAAGGTTAAGGTGCTCGGGGATGGCTTCAGCCTATGTGACGCAACCCCTCCTCAACTTGCGGGTTGGAAGGTCATGTACACAGGATCTTCCCCCTTACACTGGCCCGAAGAGCTCTCAAAAATGGCTCTTCTATTTCCCTTTCGAAAAATCTGCACCCACAATGAAACCTCGTGGGATTCCTCCCTCACGCTTCTGGGAATCGGACTTCGCAATATCGCGAATCCTGTGGTCGAGTTCCTGGTCACTCAGACCCCCGAATCCCGAAACTCCGAAACTCCGATATCAACTCCAGCTTTCCAGCTTTCACGAGTTTGCGAGTTGCGATGACATACAACTCTGCTCCACGAACCCCGAAATCCCGATGTTCTGTTTCCCGAAATCTCAAAATGTCAAATTCTGACACAGTTCCCGACACTGGCCCCACAACTCGACTTTCGCCGTTTCGAGACTTCAACTCATGAGACTCCGAAGTGGTCAATGAAATTGACTTCTACGTCGACAGTGCGCCACCTGTCTGCCTCACTGGATTCTATGGCCCCACACCGTCCTTTCAACTCTTCGCGACTTACGTTTCGCAAGTTCGCGAGCTTTGATGCCAAGACTTCAACCCCTCAACTCATGAAACCCCGAGAGGCAATTTCGCAAGTGATCCTCCGTCCCCTGGCTAGCTTGGATCGATGACTCTACTTCTCCTGAGCTTGAACCTTTAGGAATATTCGCGGTAACTCCCCTGCTCCTCCGTGAGATCTGACGGCCCACAAGACTTCGTGAATTCTCCACAAAGAATTCCGATCGTCCATTTCTTCCCTTCACAAGGACTTCTGCAACTTTTGAACAGAGTATTCCTATGCACAAAATTTGTCTCCTTGTAGCACAATGTCACTACGCCTTCTTTTGATTCTTCAAGGCACTTAGCCTCTGGCTTCCCTCAAGAAATTCAAAGGATTTAACCTTTTTGAACTTCTTCTAACTCCGATTCTTAAAGAAAACTCTTGCATGCACTCCTTGCGATAACCTTCAAACACTTCAAGTGTTTGACTCCCTTCAACTATACGCACACCTGCAGCAGTAGTTCTTCAACGATTTCTCAGATTCACAACTCTGAGACCTTACTCGGCCTGCGCACTCCTTGCACAGCTCCGGTGCCTAACTGCACTCCCGAGGGAATGAGAACAAAATCTATCTTATCTGAGCTTTCAGAGACAACCCTCTGAACCTTTTGTCAACGCACTCCTTGCGGACGATTCAACTGCACTCCTTGCAGGAACTCTTGCTCAGATAGAGAAACAATTGAAACTCATTCCTTTACTCTCTCTCTCTCTCTCAGATTTCAGACATTCAACAAGAAATCATTCATACATAGCTTAAAAGCAATTGCATGACATAAAGAGTAAAACATTCATGAGCATAACATTCAAAGAGCATACACAAAGAATATTTGAACACCATGAGTCTGAATCAAAACCTTTTTGTATTAATTCAAAACTTCTGTACATGGAATTCTCACTACAACTCTCTGCTTCTTTTCCATGCTCTTGCTAATGCTCTTCACGCTAATGTTACAATACTCAATGAGGGTGTCTATATCTCGTTTCCCTCTTGCGCTCTAAAACTGTCTAATCTAACATTCAATTCTATCTACCTTCATTAACTACTATAAATGCCTTCTACCTACTAAGGACGAGAGCGGATCGCTCAAGGTTCATTTACATTTTACAAGTGCGCCTTCATTTAATTGTTTCATTTAAGGTTCTTAAAACATTCTCAAAAAAAATGCGCTGGGTGTTTTTCCAGCTGTCTTTCATCTCCGTGCTGGCTCGCTTGAGATGCTCCTGCATCATACTCCCTTGCTTGAAAATTTTCATGGGCTCCTGTCCATGAGCTCACGCACTGTTTGTCCATGCCTCTAGATTTCTGCTTCGTTCTCCCAGCTGGCATCTTCAATTGGATGGCCCTTCCATTTGACCAAATATTCCAAGTATTGCTTTCACCTGGTCTTTTTGCTCACTCTTTTGTCCAGTATGCGCTCCATCTGCAGCTTTTTTGCAACTGGCATCTGTTTTGTCCACTGGACCTATGGATGTTCATTTTCCATCCTTGTTTCCTCAGCTTTATATGGGTACAAATATGAGATATTGAATATCAGAGAAATTCCGATCCCATCGGGTAATTCAATCTCGTAAGCATTTGCCCCAAATTTCTTCAAGACCTTACATGGTCCAATTTTCTTCATCTTCAGTTTATTATATGTTCCTCTCGAGAACCTTTCCCTTCTCAAATGTGCTAGAATCAAGTCACCAACCTCAAATTGAAGTTGTCTTCTGTGTTGATCTTCTCTACGCTTATATTCTTGGCTCGAATTCTGCAATCGCTCCTTCACTTGGCTGTGAAGTTCCTTCATCGCCTCTGCGAAATCTTCTACACTAGCGCTCCTAGTCGAAATCTGTTCTGAATCTCTCAATTCAGAAATCCTGCTCAGCTGCATGCCATAGATAATATAAAATGGACTCTGTCCTGTGCTTCTATTAACTGAGTTGTTATAAGAAAATTCCACTTGTGGTAATATGTTGTCCCACTCGCTGTGGTGTTCTGTCACCAGGCTTCTCAGCAAGTCTCCCAGACTTCTGTTCACCAATTCTGTCTGTCCATCCGTCTGAGGATGATACGTGGAACTGAACGATAAGTTAGTTCCCAGCTTCTTCCATAAGGTCCTCCAAAAGTGTCCTATGAACTTAGTGTCTCGATCCGAAACTATGCTCCTTGGTAAGCCGTGCAGTCGAATGACTTCTTTGAAAAACAGATTCGCAATGTGAGTTGCGTCACTGGTCTTATGACATGGAATGAAGTGTGCCATCTTGGAAAATCTATCCACCACCACAAAGATTGAGTCAAACCCTCTTTGTGTCCTTGTCAACCCCAATATGAAATCCATGCTGATTGCATCCCACGACTTCTCTTGTATGGGCAATGGTTGATAAAATCCTGCATTTTATCTCCTTCTTTCGAATGCTGGCAAATTCTACATCTGTCCATGAATCTCTTGACGTCTGCTCGCAGTCCCAGCCAAAAATATGACTCATTCAACTTTGTGAACGTCTTGTTGTGACCAAAGTGCCTGGCCAATCCTCCACTGTGTTTCTCCTTCAGTAAATTCTCCCTCATGGAGCATTTTGGAATACAAAGCTGATTACCTTTAAACAGTAATCCTTCCTGGATCATGTATTCTACCCATTGGCTTCTATCTCTGAGAATTGGATTCTCAGCTGCTTCATATGCCTCCTTAAAATCTAGATCATTTCTGTACATGTTCTTGAGATCATCAAAACCCAATGTTTTGACTCTGAACTCCTGTAATAGCAAACACTTCCTGCTCAAAGCATCAACAACTTTGTTAGCAGTACCTGAAATATGTTTAATCACAAAAGTGAAATTTTGCATATATTCAACCCATTTTACATGTCTTTGATTCAAATTCTCCTGTTGAGTCACAAATTGCAGTGCATGATTGTCACTGTATAAGACAAATTCCTTCGGGATCAAGTAATGTCTCCATTTTTTCAATGCCTGTATGATAGCATAAAATTCCTTATCATACGTAGAGTACTTCACCTTCACTTCATTCAGCTTCTCGCTGAAGTATGCTATCGGTCTGTCTTCCTGACTGAAGACTACCCCTATTGCAAATCCACTTGCATCGCATTTCACTTGAAATGTCTTATAGAAATCCGACAACACCAAGATTGGTTGTTCCATGATTTTCCTCTTTAACAAATTAAAACTCTTCTCAGCTTCTTCTGTCCAGTGAAAATACTTATGTCTCTTCTTCACTGTGTCCATCATCGGTGCACTAATTCCACTGAAATTTTTGATGAACTTTCAGTAGAAACTAGCCAATCCGTGAAAACTTCTCACCTCAAAGATATTCTTCGGTGATGGCCAATTCTTGATTACCTCCACCTTGTCTGGATCCATCCTCAATTTATCTGCTGAAATAACAAAACCCAAATAGATGAGCTCTGTCTTCATGAATGAGGACTTCTTCATATTTATCAGCAGCTTCTCCTGCTGTAGCCTCTGCATCACTGTAGCCAAATGTTTCAGATGCTCTGCCACTATTTTACTGAAAATCAGTATGTCATCTAGATACACAATGACAAATTTTTCGATAAACTCCCTTAGGACTTCGTTCATCAACCTCATGAAGGTACTTGGCGCGTTTGTTAAGCCAAATGGCATAGTAAGCCATTCATACAACCCTTCGTTGGTTTTGAATGCCGTCTTCCATTCGTCACCTTCTCTCATGCAGATTTGGTGATAACCGCTTTTCAAATCAATCTTTGAAAAGAATTTTGCTCCACTCAAGAAATCCATCAGATCATCCATCCTTGGCAATAGAAATCTATACCTGATGGTTATCTTGTTGATCGCCCTAGAGTCAGTACACATCCTCCAGCCTCCGTCTTTCTTTGGACTGAGTATTGTCGGAACAACACATGGACTCAAGCTTTCTCTGACCAAACCTTTGTCCAACAAATCCTGGACTTGTCTTTTGACCTCTTCATTCTCCTGCGGCGTCAATCTGTACGTGGCTTTGTTTGGAAAACTGGCTCCTGGTATGAGAGCAATATGATGACTCACACTTCTGATCGGTGGCAATGAACAAGGTAGTTCGTTCACTACTATGTCAGTAAACTCTTCCAGTAGTTCCTGAACCTCTTCTGGTAAATCATTTACTCTTGTGTTGGTCAAAACAATCTTCGGTTTCCTCACCACAATGAATTGCGATTCCTCTTTCTTCTTGACCTCTGTAAGAAGTTCCTTCCCACTCATGAGAAGTACAATGTTACTTACTTCAGGTTTCACCTCCTTATCCTTTATTGGAAGCAACATGTGAGTCTGTTACCCATGATTTTGTTCGTCATGATGATATATTGATGATGGTGTACTCAGGCTCTTCATTGGAACTTTTTCCTGAGAAAAGTTACCTTCATCTCTTTCCAGAAATCACATTTTTGAGGAATGTTCGCAGGCTGCTAGTATATTTGCCTGTGAGAATGCATGATTCTCGCAGGCTGCCTTAAGCCAGGGTGCGAGAAGTTCACACTATGTTGAACTGCTAGGGTGCGAACTCTTTCTAAAGTAAGGAAAAAGGTGAATTCTCGATGCTTCTAGAAGAGAATCTTCTAGAAGGATGAGATGGCATTCGAATGGTAATCCTAGTGCTGGATTCCCTGATATTTTGAGATCATTCTTATCCAAGTAACTAATTCATTCTCTCCTATATATTGAGGGAATTCTCATGGAAAAGGTTAAGCAAGATTCTTTGGAGAATTGGTGAAAGAATTGTGTGAAGGATTGATGCTATAACAGCTAGGAAACTCCAGCAAGTTCATCAAAGGTGGTTGATCTTCTTCATGCAAGTGAGCAAGTGTGTGTGTCGGAGCCAAGGGCCATTGAAAGGAAGTTTGCGACATCAAGGCTCAGGTTGTAATCTTTACTTTCCATTAATATGATATAGTAATATGTCCCTTTCCCATAAAGCTATTTCCACTTTATTGTATAACTCCTTGATCATATACATAGATTGACTGTTGAATAGATTGTGCTTTCTTCACTTTGGTTGGTTTGTGTTGTCTTGGTCTTGGCTGCACGAGAGCACTGGAGTGAAGTAGGAGCAACAAAGACCATAGGAAGCGATAATAAGATATGTTCTTTGTTCTTGCCTCCTATTTAATTCAATGGTCAAAATCTAGGGAAAGAGTCATGTTCTGTCTTGCTTTGTTCTAGATCTAGGTGGATCTAGGGAGATCGGTTAGTGTCTGCACTTACGGATTTATCCAATAACAAAATTGGCGACTCCACTGGGGATATAACCTGTTTTCTTGTGGTTTTTGGTGTTTTTTCTGTGGCCATTTGCTTTTGTTTCACTTTTCTCCTTTCCTGTCAATCTCTGAGTCTTCATGATATCCTGATAGACCCTCTGGGTCTAGAAGCCTTTTCTAATTTTGCTTCATTTTCCAAAAATTTGATTAGTTTAAGAGGTTCTTGCACTGTACTTTACTGTAGCCTGCGAGAATACACAGAGTTCGCACTATGCCTTTAGGTTGCAGTGTGAGGTTCTCGCACCTTGCTCAAAGGTAACTTGCGAGAATCACTAGTTCTCACACTGTGTAATACTACCAGCCTGCGAACTCATTTTTTTAATTTTTTGGATTTGAGCTTTGGCATCTTCAACTGTCCAGATCAGTCTAGGTGCCTCATAAGAGTTTCTTGGACCATTGATTGGTGTATTTCTTGTCTTCGTTTTCATGCATGAACAGTCTTAAGATTTCAAGGCTCTTCTTGCCATTTTTGTCTTGACTTTCGTTTCTTGACTTTTCTTGGCACAACCATTCTCTTTGATTTCAAAATCTGAGTGTGTTTGATTAGTTAAGAACTAATGATTGGTTGAAAGTTGAGTTTTCTTGGTTTTTCTCATTTGCTTATGGTTTGAAAGATCATTTTCTTTTGCAATTGAAAAGACTAGTTTGGGTTTCTTTGTTTTAACTAAGTTCATTATTGCTTTTAGTGAAATTTTTGAAACAAAAAGAAAGATTTAATTTCTTGCTTTTAGATTGGGGGCATCCTTGCATTTGAAGTAGCGAAATTGCATGATTCTTGGTGTTTTTTGATCTTAAATTATGAAAAATTTTCCCGCCATGAATCGTGCATTGGTGTTCAGTACCTTTTTCTCATTTCTTGAGAATCTTGATATTGATGAGTTTAATATATTTTGGGATATCGTGCATATGGGAATGATAAATGTTTTCTCCTTCTCATAGCATAGCTTTCATCGAAATGAAAAGATTGCATCTTCATATCTTTGCATAATTTTCGAGTTGGTCAAAACACCATATTGTCCACGCCATCTTCCTTTTGAGTAATAACAGCCATAAAATAAAGCGCTTATAAAAATTGATTAGATATTTTTTATCTTTTCTGGTAGAAAACCTACATTAGATTAGTTGTAGGGCTTTGGAATAGGTGTGAAAGATAACTTTCCAAAGATGCAAACAAACATAGAATCTTGAGTTAGGGAGCGGTTAAATCCATTTATTACATTTTGTCCTGGGAAGCCCTTCTAACACAAGGGTCAATCACGAGGTCGCATTGAAACTAGCAGAGTTACTCACCCTGCTTTGTTGGTCTTGGTGTGGAGGTTGCGCATATTATGGGGGTCGCTTGAGAGGTATACCCACAATGATGAGTGGAAGCCTTTCGAGTTGATTTCGGGCTAGATACCCTGCCCTTGCGCATGGATCAGACTATCGACTGTTTCCCCAGGCATCACTGTAGTGATTGGTAACTTTAGTGGCCTATCTCTCTAGGTTTTTTACACGAGGTGACTGTGGAGGGGCAAGTCTTCATGGTACCTGGGATCGACGTTGGCCAAACTCACTCGGGCTCCTTGGAGGGTATACCCATGATTATGTGTGGGAGCTTGCACCAGGGTGTAAGTCCGTTAAGCAGGTCGTCAACGTAACTTTTCCACCCGCTCTATCTTAGCCCCTTCTTACATTGTTCCTGCGACGTTGGATTTCATCACCAACTAGTGCGTTCATTGTGAGAAGGTTTTGTTTGCTTGCTTGCTTACTAGATTTTTAGCGTGTGCTGTTTGTTTTCCTTAGAGGACTCTAGATTGGATTTTTGTTTAATGGTGTCAGTTCCCGAAATGACCAATGAAGGAACCCCTGTTCCAGGGGAACCTTTTATTTTTCCTTCCTATGGAAACATCGGTCCTCCTCACATTGCTACTTTGAGCCTTCCAGGTCTCACTATTGGATTGTCGGTGTGGTTGTTTTCCACTCAGGTAATCCCAAATGCAGTTAGTGCTTCAGTCAAAAGCACTTCCCCCCAAGAGCATCAACCTCATGTTGATCCTTCACCTTCTTCACCAGTAAGTTCTTCTTCACCTTCTTCGCTTGCATGGTCTCCTTCCGTTTCATCTTCTTCGTCGAGTGAAAGTTCCGAAGCTAGTAACCCGGTGAATAAGAAGAAGAAGAAAAGAAAGATTAAGAAGAAGAAAGATAAACAAGGGTCAAAACCTCCAACCACTGTCAAACGTGTTGGAAAACAACCAGTTACTGTTAGTCGTGCTGGGAGTGTTGATGATGTCAAGATCACCCAAACAAACCGTAAGCCCAAGTACCCTTGCAGGCTTTGTAAGGGTAGCCATCTTCTTAAGGATTGCCCTGGTCTATCCAAGGTAATATAAGTATGGTCTACACACCCTGACCAACCCATGTCATCATCCTCTGAACAACATACTGATGACCTCCAGTCAACTAGTCATGATACAGATGGGAAGAAGAAAAGTAGAGTCAAGTTCCCATGTATGTTATGCAAAGGGAGTCATCTAACTCATCTTTTCCCTCACATGAACAAAGCCATGAAATTACTGGAAGACATGACTGTTTCACAGCCTCAACTTCCAGCTACTTACCGTAAGCTTTCTCTCAATCCTCCAATAGTTGATGGAATGATCACTCCGGTCCCTTCACCGGTCAATCCGGTTGATCATGTCGTCAATCTGGTCATGTCCTTCGTTGAACCAATTGACAAAGTGGTTGGTCCGATACCATCCTTGATCAATCCCACTCTCCCGTTAGAGAGTGAAACCCAAGCGGTCAATTCGTTTCCACCTGTCGACCCCTTTCTCCCCCTAGAGAATGAAACCCAAGTGGTCAATCTGCTCTCTCCATTGGTTGATCCTACTCTCCCGCTAGAGAGTAAACCTGATACTTCCCATGTTTTTCTCGTTGATACAGAATCTCCCGTGCCGAGGGGTATTCCTCCTTCTCCCGTAGGACCCCCTCCAAGTAATGAGGCCATCTGTTTTGATTGGAGTGTGCTAACTGGACCTCGTCTTCCCTCTCACTTTCCTTTCCAGATTACAGTGCAGGTTTATGGTCGGGACGTTCCTCAGACACTGATAGATGAAGGTTCATCAGTTAGTATTTTGTCCTCTATTGCTTGGAAAGCTTTAGGTTATCCTCCACTTGCACCGGTTACGCAGAATCTGTTAGCTTTTAACAGAAGAACTAGTCAACCTTTAGGGACCTTTCTTCAGTTTCCTGTAACTTTGGGAGGGAAAACTGTCTTCATTGATGTCATGGTAGTCCAAGACCTCTTGGATTTTTCTTTACTCCTTGGGTGAGATTATGTCTATGCCATGAAAGCTATTGTGTCTACTCTTTTTCGTGTGATATCTTTCCCTCACGATGGACGGGTTGTGATTGTTGATCAACTTTCATTCATTGACCCCGCTTGGATTGCCTCCCTGAATGGTTCTTATATGCAGACGGTATCATCCCCGCCACAGGTCAATTATGTGGCATTGTCGCCCATGGCTTCAACTTCTGATGCCTTAGATCCAGTAGTTGACATGGTGATATCTTCGATAGGGTTGTTAGAGCCAGATCTCTTTACTCCTGTCATGACCCTCGATATGGTGTCCTTCCAGAGTATGTTTCTTCCGTCAAATGAAGACCTCGTGGAAGCCATGACCGAGTTTTGTCCCTTGACATGGTCTCCTTCCAGAGCATTGTCCTCTTGGAATCGATGATCAAAGAGACTCCAAGGATAGTTTTTGCGTCTCTGTAACAACCTCGTTAAAAAATGAATCAGAGGTCTTTGAGCATGGTTTTCTGATTTCAAGCTCGTTAAAAAATGAAACCACTTATGAGGATAGTTTTTGCGTCTCTGTGGAAACCTCCTTAAAAAATGAAACAGAGGTTCTGAGCATAGTTTTTTTTTTTTTTTTTTTTTNCATTAAAAAATAAAATAGTTTACCCCCCCTCTCTATTTGAGTCAAGTCCTTCGTCTAGTATTTGAAGCTTCATTTCATTCTCCTTTGTAGTTGGATGAAACGAAGCTTGGGGGGCATTTGCCTCAGTCTCTGGACTTCATGCTGAAGTTGAGCCGCTAGTTTCTTAAGCTAGGGGCTAAGTACCATCCATCCATGTGTTATGCGTTGGGAAGTCCAAGCATAGTTTTCTATGGTTCAAGCTTGTGTAAAAATGAAACCACTTACCACAAGCATAGTTTCCTTTGGTTCAAGCTTGCGTAAAAATGAAACCAGGTCCAAGCATAGTTTTGTTTAATTTTTAAGCTTGTGTAAAAATTAAAATCTATCCCAAGCATAGTTTTGTTTTGTTTTAAAGCTTGCATAAAAATGAAAACAATCCTAAGCTTAGTCTTTGTTCTTTCTCATGCTCGTAAATACATGAGAATAAGTTATCGAGCTTAGTCTTTGTTCTTTCTCATGCTCGTAAATCAATGAGAATGTAACCGAGTATATTTTTATCACTTTTTCAGGCTCAACAAGGTTATACGAAAAAGGAACCCCCCTGGAGTCCTCTTTAAGCTCTTTTCAGACTCTCTAAACATGAAAATATCGCCGAGCAACCTTGCTATTTTCACGCTCGATAAAGTATTTGAAGTAAGCGTCTAGTGAGTGATAATTTCTCTCTTTTTCGGTCTCATCCAAACTATTTTACGAAAAAGGAACTGAGAGAGTTCTCTTTTAAGTTTTTTTCCAAACTCTATAATCTTGAAAAACCTTCGAGTTTTCTAGCTCTGGACTCGTTAAACAAACATTGCCAGATCCGTGATGGGACAGAACCACTCCTTCTTAGGGTTCGTTAAACATACTCTGAGGGACTCGTCTGAAGGATGAGCTTACATCAACAAGCATATGTTATCCTCCTCAAGCTTGCATAAAAATAAAGAGGTACTCGCCAGAAATGGTGGGGGAAAATTTGGGAAAGGGATATGTTTTCATTTTCGTATTACTTGGCAGTAAGTGTCGCTCTTGAACATGACACCCCCTATTCATCATTTGAAGTCGGTTTGAGAAATCCATTTGTCTCTCATTCGATTGATTACAAGGTCAGTCCCTGTGTCGTCTTTGAGTTAATGCTGCCAAATCATTGGTCATGTCATTCATATGCTCAAGAGAAGTCCATATGAAACCTATATTGAGTCGGCCATCTGCAGTTATCCATTCTCTCTGTGTCGGCCTTCCTTGTGTCTAGTCCAATTCACATCATACTCTGTTTCACCTTCAAAATCTGTTACTCATTTCGTGTCATTGATGGGGGATACATCAAGGCCCTCCTGTGACGAGTTTTGTTCTGTTGACTTCAGCTCATTATCCAGAATCAAGACTTAGAAATTATTTGGTACCTTGGAGCTTGCATGCCTCAATGGCAGGTTTCCTCGCTTTCGATAGTGGGTTTACATCATTGACCCCTGATGGAAAGATTCCATCGGATGTTCAACATCAACTCATTTATTCACACTCGATGGATTGTACTTTTAGTACCTTGGGAGTCATTGACATCAATGGTGATTTCCCTCGCACTTGTTAACGGTTTCATCAATGACCGGTAATCAAGTGGTTTCTACCATGTTCGACTTCAACACATGTAATCACATGGTTAGATTCGTACTTAGGGCGACGAGATTGAAGACCCTGGATATTATCTTTGTGATCCAGGTTGCGATGGAGTATGTATAATTTACGACACATAGATCCACTGTGTATGTCTCGTGGCTATGTCGTCTTGATTTGAAATTTCTTGCATAGATCCACAGTGTATTCCGGTGGCTATGCTATATTTTGACGGCATGGATCCACAATGTATGATTGGTGGCCATGACCCAGGTGTACAATTGTCATCAACCTATGATCTGAGTATGGGAATGCCTACCTCATAATTGGTATATATGATATTCTGCAGATGCTTGGTTGTTCGCAGGTTTCCAATTAGATGCGCTCCTGGTTCCCGACACACACATGCAGCTTACAAAGTCTATCGTCTATCACTGGTTCCAATCTCATACTTTGGGGGGAATTTTGTTACCCATGATTTTGTTCATCATGATGATATATTGATGATGGTGTACTCAGGATCTTCATTGGAACTTTCTCCTGAGAAAAGTTACCTTCATCTCTTTCCAGAATTCACATTTTTGAGGAATGTTCGCAGGCTGCTAGTATATTTGCCTGCGAGAATGCATGATTCTCGCAGGCTGCCTTAAGCCAGGGTGCGAGAAGTTCACACTATGTTGAACTGCTAGGGTGTGAACTCTTTCTAAAGCAAGGAAAAAGGTGAATTCTCGATGCTTCTAGAAGGGAATATTCTAGAAGGATGAGATGGCATTCGAATGGTTATCCTAGTACTGGATTCCTTGATATTTTGAGATCATTCTTATCCAAGTAACTAATTCATTCTCTCCTATATATTGAGGGAATTCTCATGGAAAAGGTTAAGCAAGATTATTTGGAGAATTGGTGAAATAATTGTGTGAAGGACTGATGCTACATCAGCTAGGAAACTCCAGCAAGTTCATCAAAGGTGGTTGATCTTCTTCATGCAAGTGAGCAAGTGTGTGTGTCGGAGCCAAGGGCCATCGAAAGGAAGTTTGCAACATCAAGGCTCAGGTTGTAATCTTTACTTTCCATAAATATGATATAGTAATATGTCCCTTTCCCATAAAGCTATTTCCACTTTATTGTATAACTCCTTGATCATATACATAGATTGACTATTGAATAGATTGTGCTTTCTTCACTTTGGTTGGTTTGTGTTGTCTTGGTCTTGGCTGCACGAGAGCACTGGAGTGAAGCAGGAGCAACAAAGACCATAGGAAGTGATAATAAGGTATGTTCTTTGTTCTTGCCTCCTATTTAATTCAATGGTCAAAATCTAGGGAAAGAGTCATGTTATGTCTTGCTTTGTTCTAGATCTAGGTGGATCTAGGGAGATCGGTTAGTGTTCGCACTTACAGATTTATCCAATAACAGAGTCCTCCCATTCTTCTCTAGGGTGTATGTGTTCATTCTTCCGTCATGAATCACATTCCTGTCATATTGCCACGGTCTACCCAACAATAGATGACAAACATCCATAGGAATAACATCACATAATATCTTATCATTATATCCTCCTATCTTGAATTCAACTAAACATTGTTTAGTGACAGTTACCTGATGTCCTTTTTTTAGCCACGAGATTCTGTATGGGCTTGGATGATAAATCATCTCTAGCTCTAGCTTTTCTACCATCTTTGTAGAAACGAGATTATCTGTGCTACCACTGTCCACAATGACCTTGCATACCCTATCTTTGGTTTTGCAAGCAGTCCAGAAAAGTCTGTTTCTTTGGACTGAACTCTCCACCTCCTTCTCTGTTGTCAAAAGAGATTTTCACATCATCAACGATCTTCCGCCTTCAACATCTTCTGCCTCAACATTCCGCCTCTGTGCTTCATAAATGTGAGTCTCTCCACCTTCTTTCTTTTTATCTGGACACTCGTAAGACTTGTGCCCATTATTTCTGTATGTGAAGCATGTTATTACTCCACCTCTTCCTCTTCCTCTACCTCTAGTACGAGGAAAAATATTATTATCAGCATAATCTCCTCTCTGTTCGGTATGCTGCCTTCGCTGTGAGGTTCCACCTTTCTCAATTTGAGTCCTCGGATTTTTGGTTTTTATCTTGGGCAACTGATTTGCCTCTGGCTGACTTCTGCCTCGACCTCTTTGAACCTGCTTTCGGCTTAGCTTCTCTTTAGCTTTTAGAGCCATTTGATAAGCATCTTCCACCGTTCGGATGGTTACCATGCTCATCTCATCCTGAATGTCATATCTCATGCCATTCATGTATCTGGAAACCTTTTCATCATCGCTTTCTCGATGACCTGCCCTGATGTTCAACCTATAGAATTCTTCAGTGTATTCCTTCACTGTCATCATCTTCTGTCTCAAGTTTTGCATTCTTCGAAACAGTGTAATATGATAATCTCTGGGGATGAATTTCACCTTCATCTTCGTGATCATCCTGTCCCAGTTTTTGATTTTCTGCTTGCCTTTGCAGCGTCTGTCAGCCTATAGTTCATCCCACCACAATGCTACATGTCCCTTCAATCTCGTGACAGCATGTTTGAACTTCTTGTCCTCTTCAACATCTTCATAGTTAAAATATGTGTCTAGAGCTCTAATCTAGTCTAGAATCTCCTCTGCATCCAGATTTCCCTGATAAACTGGAATGTCCATTTTCTCTCTTGCACCCATTCTTGCAATAGCCCTAATCAAACGTTCGTTTGCCGCATCTTCGGCTGCAACTTCCTCTTCTTCATGTTCAGCCTCAATTTCACTTTCGAAATCACTAATATCCCCAGCACTGACTGTGCGCCTCTGGGCTGTCTCCATGTCTTCAAGTCTGGCGCGTAGATCACACATCTCTCTCCATGGTTGGATCAGGCATCTGCCTACCCCTTCTTCTCGGTATTTCCCTCTCCTCTGGTGGATCGGGTGTTTGGCTGTCCCTTCTTCTCGATGGCATGGTGAATTCTCCTTTTCCCTACTACAGAAAGAAAAGAAACCTTTCTGAGCTTTGATACCAAACCTGGCGCAACCCCTCCTCAACCCGCGGGTCAGAAGGTCACGTACACAGGACCTTCCCCCTTACACTAGCCCGAAGAGCTCTCGGAAATGGCTCCTCTACTTCCTTTTCGAGAAATCTACACCCACAATGAAAGCTCATGGTATTCCTCCCTCACGCTTCTGGGAATCGGACTTCGCAATATCGTGAATCCTGTGGTCGAGCGCCTGGTCACTTAGACCCCCGAATCCTGAAACTCCGAAACTCCGATATCAACTCCGACTTTCCAGCTTTCGCGAGTTCGTGAGTTGCGATGACATACAACTCTGCTCCACGAACCCCGAAATCCCGATGTTCTATTTCCCGAAATCTTGAAATGTCGAATTCTGACATGGTTCCCGACGCTGGCCCCACAACTCGACTTTCGTCGTTTCGGGACTTCAACTCATGAGACTCCGAAGTGGTCAACAAAATTGAATTCTATGTCGATAGTGTGCCACTTGTCTGCCTCACTGGCTTCTATGGCTGCACACCATCCTTTCAAATCTTCGTGACTTGCGTTTCGCAAGTTCGCGAACTTTGATGCCAAGATTTCAACCCTTCAGCTCACGAAACCCCGAGAGGCAATTTCGCGAGTTATCCACCGTCCCCTGGCTAGCTTGGATCGACGTCTCTACTTCTCTTAAGCTTGAACCTTTAGGAATACTCGCGGTAACTCCTCTGTTCCTCCGTGAGATCAGATGGCCCACAGGACTTCGCGAATTCTCCACAGATAATTCCGATTGTCCGTTTCTTCCCTTCACAAGGACTTCTGCAACTTTTGACAAGAGTATTCCTATGCGCAGAATTCATCTCCTTGCAGCACAACGTCACTACGCCTTCTTTTGATTCTTCAAGGCACTTAGCCTCTGGCTTCCCTCAAGAACTTCAAAGGCTTTAACCTTTTTGAACTTATTCTAACTCCGAGTCTTAAAGAAAACTCTTGCACGCACTCCTTGCGACGACCTTCAAACACTTCAAGTGTTTGACTCCCTTAAACTTTGCGCACACCTGTAGCAGTATTTCTTCAATGATTTCTCAGATTCACAGCTCTGAGACCTTACTAGGCCTGTGCACTCCTTGCACGGCTCCAGTGCCTAACTGCACTCTTGAGGGAATGAGAACAAAAACTATCTTATTTGAGCTTTCAGAGACAACCCTCTGAACCCTTTGTCAACGCACTCCTTGCAGACGGTTCAATTGCACTCCTTGTAGGAACTCTTGCTCAAATAGAGAAACAATTGAAACTCATTCCTTTACTCTCTCTCTCTCTCAGATTTCAGACATTCAACAAGAAATCTTTCATACATAGCATAAAAGCAATTGCATGACAGAAAGAGTAAAACATTAATGAGCATAACATTCAAAGATGCATACACAGAGAATATTTGAACACCATGAGTCTGAATCAAAACCTTTTTTTATTAATTCAGAACTTCTGTACATGGAATTCTCGCTACAGCTCTCTGCTTCTTTTTTATGCTCTTGCTAATGCTCTTCACGCTAATGTTACAATACTCAATGAGGGTTTCTATATCTCGTTTCCCTCTTGCGCTCTAAAACTGTCAAATCTAACATTCAATTATATCTACCTTCATTAACTACTATAAATTCCTTCTACCTACTAAGGACGAGAGCGGATCGCTCAAGGTCCGTTTACATTTTACAAGTGCGCCTTCATTTAATTGTTTCATTTAAGGTTCTTAAAACATTCTAAAAAAAAATGCGCTGGGTGTTTTTCCAGCTGTCTTTCATCTCCACGCTAGCTCGCTTGAGATGCTCCTGCATCACTATGGTTAGGTGACAATAGTGATATTGTCTATGGTTAAACGAGCACATCCATTATATTCTAACAGGAAGAAGCTATATACTTCAACAAATGAGCATTTTTCAGGTGAGTTGAAAGTCCCTTCCAATTTCTAGTAACAAAACAAAGAAGTTCAACATACAAATCTTTCGGCAAGCCTTTTAACCAAGCAAAGGATTGAATACATGGAGAATAGCAATCATAAGATACTTGAATTTTTTTGTCTGAGTTTCTGTTGGCTAACAAATTTTTTTTTGCTCAAAGCAGACGTCACATAAAACCATTCCCTCGTCTTTCAATTGGGCCTAAATGGTATCTCTAAGTTGTCTCACATGTGGATGACCAAAAAAATTACAAGGAAGGCACCTTAAAGCCTAAGTTTTCGATGATAGATGGAAATGGGAATAAGTATTTAAAATGAACACTGGAGGATGATAAGATAATCTTCTGTAAATCTTGGTTTAATGCGTTTTAGTGGGATATGTCCTCGACCTTTTCGCCTATTAATGCCAATATTTTTCGAATATGTATGGTGATTTGTCACTAATGAAGGCATGATTAATTTTCATTGGGAAGGGCGTGAAAAATACTTTGAAAGTTTTGTGAACTTGGAAGCCCGGGAACCCACGAATCTGTGACAACAAGAGGTGAAGAATCGACTAAGTATGGAAAGGCGGGGAAGAATGCCTTAAAAAAACTAAAGTAAGCAACAATTTTTCCAAGTTCAAGATCCACAAAAAAGAAGTTCAGATCCCATAATATTGACCTCTACCAATTCGATACGAGGCGACTAGAGTGCATCTGGGGTGTCTGTGAGAAAATCTAATGCTTTGATGAAGAATTGTTTGTATTGCAGCATGTGACAATAATTGTGTCCTGATAGTATTTAAAATGAACACTGGGGATGCTAATATAATCTCCCTTATATCTTGCTTGAATGCATTTTAATCAGAGATGTCCTTGAGATTTTTGGTTATTAATGCCAATCTTTTCGAACCTGTGTGGTGAATTGTCACCAATTAAAAGCGTAAGTAATTTGCATTGGGAAATGTGAGAATGTAGTGGGGATGGATGTGAGCGATAAATGATTTCAAACTTTTCTGAACCCAGGAGTCCATGAACCCGTGAATTTGGGACAACAAGAGGTGAATAATCGACTAAGTATGGAAAGGCGGGGCAGTCAGATGGACGAGGACAGAGTCATCATAGGTAGAGTGAAGCTTGCGAGTTCGAGGAGTCCGAGGTCGAATTGTAGATCACATAAGTTTTGGGTGCAAGAGGTATATCAAAGAACAAGGGGCATGAGAGTTCAATAGTGCTAATCCGGGAACTCGCAGCCATAAACATTAACTATGGGAAAAACATTCTCAGCTATGGAATATAGCTGGATCTCGACAAACTCAGGTTCAAGTACAAAGAGAATTTGTCTTTAGTTATTCAAATACGAGTCATATTATTTTATTTTAATAGTATTTTTTTGGCCCAAATGTAAACCATGTTCCAATTTGAAGGGTGTTTTCGGCTCGCAAAGTTTGCTGAAATGCATAGGCGATAGAGAAAATATGAGTTAACATTTCCATATGCAAGCATATTCTCAAATATGACAACCTGTAATATATGCAGAGGGACATGACGTTAACACCTTTGTGGATGACAGTGGGGTAGCACAATATTGCATTATTACTATGATGATGCCTTAAAAAAACTAAAATAACCAACAATTTTTGCTAATTCAAGATGGACACAAAAAAATCATCAAATCCCATAATATTCGCCCGTTAATGCGTTTTAATGGGAGATGTCCTCGAGTTTTCCGCTTGTTAATTCCAATCTTTTTGAACCTGCTCGGTGAGTTGTCACTAGTAAAATAATAATTAATGTGCATTGGGAAGGGCGGTAGTTGGGAGGGATGAAGGGGAGTGAAAAATGCTTTCAAACTTTTGTGAACCCGGGAGTCCGTGAACTCGCGAAACTTTGAAGACTCGACTAAGTATGGAAAGGAGGGTCGGTCACACGGAGTCATCGTACGTAGAGTTAGGCTTGTGAGTTCGAGGAGTCTGGGGTTGAATTGTAGATGACCAAAGTTTTGGGTGCAAGATGTATACCCCGAACACGGGGCATGAGAGTTCGATAGAGCCTACCTGCAAACCCGCGGCCATAAAATTGGCTAAGTATGCAAACGAACGAGGGTTGGTCGGACTTGTGATGTGAAGATATAGACGAAGACGAGGATTTTTCAGTTTTCCACCTCGGGAACCTGTGAGCATAGAAACATGACTAATTATAGAACCAGAAATGAATAATAGAGGGGAAGAAGAAAAGGGAAAAACGGGTAAGTATAGAAGAGGAAAAAGAAAGGGAGAAAAGAACTTTATCCCTCACACACCAACACTTAGTCTCATAATTATGAAGCCATAGAAACACATTAACCATGGGAAAAATATTCTCAGCTATGAAATATAGTTGGAGCTCGACAAACTCTGGTTCAAGTCCAAAGAGATGTTGTTTATATCTATTTCAACATTTTTCATATTATTTAATTTTAATAGTATTTTTGGTGGCCCAATTGTAAAACCATGTTCGAATTTGTATTTCTCAAGTGGAGATGTGTTTGTGAAGACACATTTCCTTGAACCACAGTCCAGGGGCAGGGAAAGTGCAACGTCGACTATTTGTTGAGCAGATATTTATTGAAGATTAAGCAATGTATTTCCAAGTGCACATATCATTTGCATAGTATCAATATGATTTCTTTCATGTTCTTTGTGTATTCTTCTGAATGCACTTGTCATAGATTTGTCAACCTCTGCCATGTCATTATGGTTGCAAAAGAGGTGGGATCTTTGGTGAAAAATGACTTTAAATAACAACACCAAGACAACATGACACTCTTGTTTCTTTGGTCATAGTAGTCACAAACGAAAATGTTCTACAAGAGGATTTTGGCTCAGGCATTCACAGTATTGAAAATTCTTACTTGCAAACTGGAAATAGCAAACAACAACCAACGAACAGAAATTCAACCATGAAACTGAGACTCACTGGTGAATGGGAAAGGACAGAAGCGTAGTCCCTGGCCTGCAAACTGCAACAACAGGTCCAACTGCGGATGTAGGGACCCCAACCTTGCAAATTTGAAGCAAACAAGAGCAAGCAACAAACAACAAACCAGTGAACAAGTACCAAGAGGCCCAACTGTAGCTGAAGGACCTCAACTCTGCAAAGTTGAATCAAACAATAATAAGAAGCATCTAATGAACCAACGAGAAAGCATAAACCAATCAACCAGGAATGCCAGTGAAGAACAATATTTCCCAAATTCATTGAAGACAAGGTTATATCAAAAAATCGGAGGAGAATGTATTGTAACACGTCTGTTAAGAAAACATTTCAGGCTGTGAGGCTTGTCAAGTAAACATTTAAGGCTATGAGGACTGTCCAAAGGCCTCTCACTGTTTAAACATTTAAGAGAGTTGCAGTTTTCATGGTTGGCATTCTGCATCCGCAATTGGAACTGCGCTTTTGTCATTCCCCATTCACGGGTAAGTTTCACTGCCATGGTTTCATCCCTATTCGTTGTTTGTTTTTTTCTAGTTTGCAAGTAAGAATTTCAATACTGGGAGTGATCAAAATCCCATTGCAGAACATCTTTGTATGTGACTACTACGACCAGAGAAACAAGACTGTAATGTTGTCTTGGTCTTGTTCCTGGACGCCAATGTTCGACACATAACCCACCTCCATCACAGACACAGTGACATATAAAAAAGGAAATCAAATTTTCTCCTTATATACAAAGATGTTCTGCAAGAGGATTTTTACTCAGGCATCTCCAATATTGAATTTTTTCACTTGCAAACTGGAAATAGAAAACATCAAACAATGAATAGGAAGGTAAACATAGCACCAAAACCCACCCGTCAATGGGGAACAACAGAAGCACAGTTCCAATCGCAGTTGCAGAATCCCAAGCGTGCAAATTGCAACAAGAGAAACATGCAAACAAGAGCAACAACAACAGACAAACAAGAAACCAGTGAACAAGCAATGAGCAAGCATCAACCAATGAACTAGTAATTCCGCTGAAGAACAATATTGCCCATATTCACTACAGACAACATTGTATAAAAAAAATCGGAGGAAAATGTATTGTAACAGGCCTGTTAAGTAATGTAGGAATGCAACTGTGACATTGAAACCCACCGATGAATGGGGAAGGACATAAGCGTAACCCCTGGCTTGCAAACTGCAACAATAGGTCCAACTGCGGATGCAGGACCCCAACCTTGCAAAGTTGAAACAAACAAGTGAAAGCAACAAATAACAAACCGGTGAACAAGTACCAAGAGGCCCAACTACAGCTGTAGGACCTCAACTCTGCAAAGTTGAATCAAACAACAATAAGCATCATCCAACGAACCAATGAGCAAGCATCAACCAATCAACCAGAAATGCCAGTGAAGAACAATATTGCGCAATTTCACTGCAGACAAGATTGTATCAAAAAATCAGAGGAAAATGTATTGTAACACGCCTCTTAAGCAGACATTTCAGGCTGTGAGGCCTATCAGGTAAACATTTAAGGCTGTGAGGATTGTCTAAAGGCCTCCCACTGTGTAAACATTTAAGAAAGTTTCAGTTTGCATGGTTGACATTCTGCATCTGTAATTGGAACTGCCTTTCTGTCGTTCCCCATTCACAAGTAAGTTTCACTGCCATGGTTGCATCCTTATTCGTTGTTTTTTTTTTTTCCAGTTTTCAAGTAATAATTTTCAATACTGGGAGTGATCAAAATCCTCTTGCACAACATCTTTGTATGTGACTACTACGACCAGAGAAACAAGACTATAATGTTGTCTTGGTCTTGTTCCTGAACGACAATGTTCGACACAGAACCCACCTCCATCGCAACCATAATGACATATGAAAAAGGAAATCAAATTTTCTCCTCACATACAAAGATGTTCTGCAAGAGGATTTTGACTCAGGAATCTCAAGTATTGAAAATTTTCACTTGTAAATTGGAAATAACAAACAACAAACAACGAATAGGAAGGTAAACATGGCACTGAAACCCACCCGTCAATAGGAAACGATAGAAGTGCAGTTCCAATCGCAGTTCCAGAATCCCAAGCGTGAAAACTGCAACAAGAGCAACATGCAAACAAGAAACCATTGAACAAGCAATGAGCAAGCATCAACCAGTGAACCAATAATGCCACTGAAGAACAATATTGCCCATAGTCACTACAAACAACATTGTATAAAAAAACCCGGAGGAAAATGTATTGTAATAGGCCTATTAAGTAAACCTTTAAGGTTGTGAGGCATGTTAGGTAAACATTTAAGTCTGTCAGAACCACCGAAGGGCCTCCTGATGTGTAAACATTTAAGAAAGAATGCAGCGTGGCAGGTCTGTTTACGTACGCAAAAGAATTATTATATTATTTTATAATAATATAAAATAATAACAATAAAAAAAATAGTAATAATAATAACAGTAGTTCAAACAATAGAGACTATGCAAAAGAAAATTCAGTCAAAGGACAAACTAATATGAAGTCAACTAATAAAAAACTGACTTTCGATGCTCAAAACTTTGGATATCTAAACATTTTAATAAAAATAGTAAAAATTCAGAAAGACCGTAGATGATCAAAAACTTTGGATATGCTAACATATAAAACATTGGGAATAACGAAGCTGGCAATAAGACCTCCAATCTGTTATCCAATCAGATCATGGCATATATGATATTTTATATTATATACAAATCAATGTTTTAAGTTCTCTAGTTTCAATAACAGAGATTATGCAAATATTTTTAGTCAAAGGATAAACTAATATAAAGTCAACAAATTATTGATCGCTATAGTCCCTCTACGCCTTCAACATGGATTAATAATAAGGTTATAAAGAAAAAAAATAAAAATCTAAACTATTACTAATTAAAGTATTAATAATGAATAAAACCTTAATATTATTTATTGTTATTTATAGGTAATGTTAGTGTTATGATAAAAATTAGTAGCCATATGATAGTAGTACATAAATGTTTTAAAATAGTATTAAAGGTGTTGTAATAAAGGTACCATGTAATAATACTTTAATTATTAATAAAATCTTAATATTATTTATTGTTATTTATAGGTAATGTTAGTGTTATGATAAAGATAATAGCCATATAATAATAGTAGTACATAAATGTTTTAAAATAGTATTAAAGGTGTTGTAATAAAGGTACCATGTAATAATAGTTGTAATAATACATTAATAATAAACATAAAGTATAGTACTTATTACTTATTGCAATTGAAGTAATTTAATAATAATAGTTGTAATAAACCATTATTAACAAGGGCAGCGAAGCAGCGTAGTCCCTGCCAAATTCAATGCAAGAAAATGGCAGCATGTTCAAAAGGCAAAAGTATTCGAATGGTGAAGTACGATTAGAAAAGCATTCTAATGTTGCAGTATGAGCAAATGCAGCTTTG
>ML787590.1:113438-156327 GCA_009831015.1 Picea engelmannii | reverse complement strand
AAGTAATTTGATTAATTAACATAATGTACTCTATGTACTAAGTAGTCATAATAATAATAGATCGTAGTACTAGATATAAGGACTTAAGAACTTCTTAGTTATAAAGTTATAATATAGTATTTATAATTATACTTAGTGATGCAAATATATTACTACTATAGTAATAGTAATAATAATATAGCATTATAAAGTTATAATATAGTATTTATAATTATGTTAGTATAATAGGGTTTTAACCTACCAAAAAGGAGTTAGATAGGAACTAAGGGGAACCAAGGATAAGCCAAAAACCAAAGCAAAAGAAAAGGAAAAGAAAAAGAAAAGAAAAGAAAGAGAAGGGAGGAAGAAACCCTAACACTCAAACCTGCTTATTCTTGGTGTCTTTGATGGCTTATTAAGGGGAGTCAATTGTTGTTTATTTCCAAACCATCATCTTTATTTATGTTGTTAGGATGCTTTCTTATCTCTAGTGCCTCTCTAATGCTTCGTTTGTAATAGTGGTTTTCTTTTGCAAGGATTGTGGTATCCTTGATGCACACATGATGCTTTTTTTTGAGGGAGTGCTCTGCTAAGGATGAGGTGCAAACCTGTTTGTTCTTAATGTCTCTTTTGTGTTCCTTAATCCTTATTTGGAATTATCTACCAGTTTCACCAATGTAGCTTTTCCCAGATGAGCAAGAAACCTTATAGACACCTTTTTCTTGACGTTGGTCAATGGGGTCTTTGACATACCTCATTCTTTGTCTAATGGTTATTAGTGGTTTGAACGAGGTAGTAATCTCCTTTCTTTTCAATATTTTGGCAATTCTATCAGTGACTCCTTGGATGTAGGGGATATATGCCTTTATGTTGGGGGACTGGTTTCTGGAGCGAGATTCTCTTTCTTCTTTTCTTATTTCCTTCTTAATATCCCTATCTTTATATCCCCTGTTCCTAAAAACATATGTAAGGTGGTTTATCTCTTGTTCAAGATGTTCTTCATCATAGATTCTTGCTGCCCTCCTTGCTAGGGTATAGAGAACTCCCATATTTTGTGAAGGATGGTGGTGGGAGTTGGCATGAAGATAGTTGCCGGTGTGAGTTTTCTTCCTAAAGACATTATGCCCAAGTGATCCATCATGCTTTCTGATGATAAGAACGTCAAGGAAGGGAATAATCATGTTATCTTCAAGTTCCATGGTGAACTTGATGTCATCCAAAATTCCATTAATATGTTGAAAGAAGTTGTCTAATTCATCTTTACCATGAGGCCACTTGACAGTGGTATCATCCACATACCTCTTCCATCTTGAGGGTTTCAGGGGGTATGATTCAAGAGATTTCTTTTCAAAATTTTCCATGAAGAGGGTGGCTACAATCGGGGACAATAGGGACCCCATGGCGACACCACTTATTTGTTCGAAAAAATCTCCTTGAAAAGTGAAAAAGGTCGATCTCAAACAAACTTCTGCCAATCTTGTTGTTTGAGGATCTATGACTTCCTTGATAACCTGGATGGATTCCTTTAACAAAATGTTTGTAAAGAGTGACACCACATCAAAACTAATGAGCATGTCCCTTGGTTCTACTATTTCTTCTTTAATGAGTTTAACAAATTCATTAGAATCTTAAATGTAAGACTCAATATTGCCTACTAAAGGTCCTAAGATATTAGCTACATATTTATCTAGTTCATAAGTTGGGGATCCACTTGTGTTGACAATGGGTCTTAATGGAATCCCTTCTTTGTGAATCTTGGGAAGTCCTGA
Organism: Picea engelmannii; assembly: GCA_009831015.1. Taxonomy (NCBI): domain Eukaryota; kingdom Viridiplantae; phylum Streptophyta; class Pinopsida; order Pinales; family Pinaceae; genus Picea; species Picea engelmannii. The sequence goes on along the minus strand of ML787590.1, from coordinate 154,579 downwards.
GATTCGAGGACGAACTTGAAAAGGAGCAAGTATAAGGGCTCGACCTCCTCTCGCCTAGTTGAAAATCATCTACTCATTATCCCACTTGCCTTGAAAAGAAATAATTCCATGGTTTCAATACCTCCCATCCACATAGCCTGAGACATGTGTGAGGGGATATTAGGTCTCTTCATGGTTATTGTTCTGTCTTGACAGATAAGATGAAAACAGAAAGAGGAAGACTAATGAAGAACAACGAAGATGCATATTCCATGATAGAAGAATACAATAGACAAAAATGCAAGCAAGATGAAGAAAGAATAAGATGCAAATTCCATGAATAAAGAAGACAACAAAAGAAAGCAAAGAAGAARAATGCATCAAGAATAGGACGAAAGAAGAAGACAAAAGAAGCAAAAGGGAAAGGCATATTAAGAAGAATGAAGCATGCAAATCATTGAATGATGAAGTGAACAAACAAGTAAGAATAAAGGAATATTGTGTGTTGCAATAATTTYAAGAAGATTAAGTATACATCCCTAAGAAGTTTAATGGACCTTAAATAATTTTTTTTGATGATGGAAAGAAAATGGTCTTGGTCCAATGTTTGTATAAAGGATTAGTCTGAAATGAAAATTTGAAATTGTATGCACCTGAGTCAAATGTTGATTTAAGCCTTGATGAGGTAAGTATACCCCCATAATTTGAGTGTTGAATGGATCATGGTAAACCAAAAACCACTTGTCATGACAGAGGAAGGTTCGTGGTTAGCCAAAACCACTTGAGGAAATGTATGGTTTGTGGTAAACCGAAACCACTTGAGAACTGTAATGATTAAGGGTAAACCGATGTAAAACCTAGAGGATGTAATGGTTGAGGGTAACCTAGAAAAACCCAAAGCGTGGTTACATGTAAGCCAAAGAAAACCTAGGATGATGATTGATGATGATGCAAGGGGAGTGAAAATGTTTGTGATTAAATAATTGTTTTTGAACCATGTATGAGAGAAATTTTCCCAGAGAACCGACATATACAACGGTTGGTGACCCATGTATTTCGATGGATGGTAACCTTTTTATATGGACTTCAACAAACACAATGTTTATGTTTTGTAAGTACAAGACGGAAATTGAAGAAGATTGGGGATGAAGAATGAAGAAGACCAAAGATGTGCAAGAGACAAAGGATGAAGACAAAATACCAAAATAGGAAGACCACAAAAGACATAAAATGAAGACAAAGAGCATCAAAGGCAAATATCATAGAAGATGAATATGGGACTAGTTCAAAAGAGAATGAATAGATACAGGATGATGATTACATATTGAGATCAAAAGTATTCATTAAGGGGGAGTATGAAGGATTGACTCCTACTTGTGATGTTTAATGAATACATTATAATATGTTAATGAAGTAGACCAAGCATAGAAGTCTACATACAAATCAAAGATGAGGAGAAAATAGATATGTTAGGGATGAAGATTGGTTGAGAGATTCATGGAAAGATTTAAGGAGATAATATTGGACATAGTTATGCATATGGTTGAACTAAACATCTAATTATGACATAGTTGTTATGGTCACCTAAAGTTACATAAAGGGACCAATTGTACAATAGAAACTCACACATGAATGGTATAATTGAATATAATTTTATCCTTCAAGGGTTTCTTGAGTGTAAACTCTCGGTGTCCCTTGCTTCGTATACATTTTTGTGTATTTGATACTATTTATTAAAACCAACACAAACAACGTGTAGGTAAATTTGTTATATTTGTTTTATTAACTGTATGTGATTGATGTGGGAGGAAACAACATGAGTGTTGGAAGAACCAATAAAATAGGGTTTATAATCAAGCTTCAAACACAATAGACTAGGGGGTACTACGAGATGCCAGGCAGGGGAAAATATTAGGAATGATGGTCATAGCGCATGATACGATGTTCAAGCATTCCTTTAAGGACGTGATCACAGGTGAAATGGATGTTAGTGGATCTTGATCCCCTTTGGAAACAAGCGGGGTAGGGAATGACTCGATAAGAATGGAGGCACCAAACTAGTCGAATTTGACACATGAGAAACTAAAAGGAAAGATATACAATGTATGCTTAGCTAAAAAAACAAACATTCCTTAGTATGAAGTAACCTCCTTAGTTATTGAAGAGTATGTTCAGTATATGAGAGAACATGCCATCATAGGGAATTTTTTGGGCATCTGGCCATAAGAAAAATCCCTCATAGGGTAGATGACATCTAGAGGGAAGAAATCCTAATAAAATTGGGAGAAAAGGGATTCTTCACGACAATCTTCTCATGTCAAGAAGACAGGGAGAAAGTATTTGAGGAAGGGTCATACTTTTTCAACTATGCGAGATTGCACATGAGGTATTGGTTGCCAAGATTTAGCCCAAATAAAGAGTACTTTAAATTCGCTCTAGTTTGGATAAGGATGTATTCCTTGCCTCAAGAATTCTGGGACAGGGAAGTCATAGAGGGTTTGGGTAACACCCAGGGATCCTTTGTTAATGTTTCTTAGGTCACAAAGCAAGGGTGATACACTTCATACACCATGATTTGTGTGTGCATGGATGTTTATGGGGTTCTCCAGAACTCCATAAGCATAAACTTCCAAAACTCAGAATGGATACATCCCCTCGACTATGAACACATACCATTTAGGTGTGGCAAATTCCATGAGCATGAACATATGTTCTGTGACTTCCCTTTGAACGAATCAAGAAACAATGACAAAGGCAAGGAGGTAACTGATCAAGAAGGATTTACCAGAGTTTCTAGCAAAAGTGAATCAGGACGCAAAGTGAATATCCCCAAATCCACATAACTTTCAATCAATGGTAACAAATTTCAAATGTTAGCTGAGACAAAGGAGGAGGGCACAACCATAGAAGAGGCCACATATAAAACCCCAATGAAGAATAGTAATACAAAATAAGGGGAAGAAGAACTGAAATGACAAAGAGTAAAACAAGAAGAGGTCTAACTTCAAAACCCAACATGGGTAGAAAGGGATCAGACCATGTACCTAGAGGAAGAAATAGAGTAGGAAAGTGAACAAGAGGAGCAACAGGATAGCATGGAGGAGGATGCAACAAAGTTGAACTTCTAGGCTCCCATTTCCATCCATGGGGAACAAGCCATAGCATAGATTCCAAAGGAACATAAAACCTTTTACATAGAACGGGGAAAGTGCCCAACACATCACAAAGCAAACCCCCACAAGGAGGGTTGGACATACACACAAATATAATGATAGCCTTAGCCAAAGGAAACACCGAGGAAAGAAAGTGGGGACACAAACCAATGAAACAAAAACTAGATGAAGAAGGAGCGCTACTGGTGGACTCAAGACAAGCAATGGAACTCCCAGATAAATACTTCTTCTCCCAACCCAAATTTTAATCATGAAAGCTATATCCTGGAATATAAGAGGTCTTAACACCTTGGGAAAATAGTGTTTGCTAAAAAAGCACATAACATAGGTAAAACCTACAACAATTTTTCTACAAGAAACATAATGTAACAAGAATAGTATGATAAATATAGTCAACCACTATTGGAAGCAAAGTGAGGTAGCTATGGTAGAAGAAAAGGGTTTTGTAGGGGGGCTAGCACTATATGGGACCCTACACAGATCACCCTAGTAGACTTTTAGTTAACAAAGAACTATATTTTAGCCAGACATAGACTTAGAGAAACATAAGAGATAGGATTTATGACAAACATTTATGGCCCCTCAATTCGAACTCTCAAAGATTCCTTCATGGAATCTTTGATGGACCTAGGGGCTAGATATATAAAAAAACCATAGATTCTAGGAGGAGACTTCAATCTAATCATGTCCCTTGAGGGAAAAAAAGGAGGTGTTCGAAGGTTAAATGCAGATAACATTTGATTTAAGGAATTACTAGGTAAAATGGGGTTGATTGATCTCCGAACTAGTAATGGAAACCATACATGGAATAATAGGTGGGGAGGAACTCACCAAGTTGTCGTTAGATTGGATTGATTCCTATTTTTTGAATCATTACAACTAAGAAAAACCAACTTTTAAACTGAAATCCCACCTTATACAGGATCTTAGCACTGGCCTTTCCTTCTTTCATGGATAAATATCTCAACCTTAAAACCCAAACCCTTTTGATTTGAATTTTTTTGGCTTGAGCAGCCAAACTTTATGCGCAACCTCAAGATATGGTGATCATAAGATGGAATCCACTGAGGCAGCAAGATGTATCAATTTAGCCAAAAATTAAAGTTTGTAAAGAAAAAAATCAATCAATGAAATAGAAATGTATTTGGGAACATATTCGAATCCCAACAAAAAATGGAAATAGAAATAGAAAAACTACAAGAAAATAACACCCATGAAGGCAAAAGAAAACAACACACAAAGGAGGAAAATTGTTGTTGGAAAATTCATTGTCATTGATGTCAACTTTAGAAGTCATCTAGAAGCCTCTAGAAGCCTCTGGAAGTAATGGGTATAATTGAAGAAGTCTCCAAAGTGTTCCCCTTATGGCATAACCCTCATGGGAAGACGCTTTGAAGAAGTCTACAAGAAGCCCAAAGGTGTATTCATGAGGCCCGAAGTTTACTAAGAAAAATGAGGTTGAAGAAAATTACAAGTACATGCAAAACCATCATAAATGGATAGTTCTCGTCATGCTGTTTCCAATGGTGGGTGGTATGCCATGTGGTTCCTCACGGTTAAGGATATATTCCCTCATGAAGTTGAAAGCCCCGTAGAATGGTTAAGAATATCCTAAACAATTGCAACAAGAAATTACAAGTCATTAATTAAAGAGTAAAGTGGTTATAAAAAGAAAGTATAGGTCATCCCTAAAGTTAAGGAAATAAGTCATTTGGTAAAGTATAAATACACTTCAAGGAGCCTCTCATTTGTACATACAGAAGTTTATTGATTCTCTATCTTTCAAGTGATATTTTGGTAAATATTTTCGTAGTGTATATGAGAAAGCGAATATGCGGAAGAAAGGAGTGCGGAAGTCTCAGAGTTGCAGAGAGAGAGAAGGGCTTTTGACAACCCTAATTTAGCTGACCCCCGTGGGTCAAGATATAGGTGTCCCGCGAGGCAGCCCCGTGGGTTGTATGACACTCATCCCACAAGGCCCCGCCAGACGACTGGTCTCTATCAAGCGAAGTTGAGGAAAATTTATTGAAGATGCAATCTTGTGTTTGTTGAAGTTGATATGCACCAGGTTGATCTGCATGTATGAGATGATATGCATCAGGTTTTTTACATGATTAAATGTATGTTCTTATGTGTATTTGAATTCTTGTATCATGGATGGTTTGGCACATGCTTAAGGAATTTTTTAGAGGCATTTTGGTACATGACTGCATATGGTTGAGGTTCATGTCATGGTGATATTGATACATGCTTGAGACATATTTTTAGTACTTGGTTTATGGATGTTATGGTTCATTGTTAGAGGCACAACTTTGTGATATTGGCATACATTTGAGGTATACACTTGGTATATGTTTTTGGATGTCATATGATTGAGGCATATCTTATGGTACATGGTTCATAGAGGTTATGGTACATGCTTGAGGTATATTTTGGCACATGGTTTGGATACTTGATGTGGAGCATATGTTTTTGATATGATCTATGTGAGTAGATCAGATTGATGATGATGATGTATTAGTATCAGTGACAATGAAATAAACGATGACAATGACATATACAGTTACATTGATAGTTTGATTATTAATATCTGTGGTAGTGACAGGTTGAGTCTACACTTATATTTCAGGGAGGCAAGACAAGGCAAGGAAATGTGGTCGTAGCCTCCTTCTGGTCGGAGCCAGAGAATACAGGAAGTTGGAGCTTCCTTAAGGTTGGAGCCTATAAACCAGAGGGTTGGAGCTGAATAATTTAGGGAGTTGTAGCTTCCCTCAGGCTAGAGCTTGTAAAGAGGGGGTTGGAGCCTCCTTCTAGTTGGTGCTGGAGAATTTAGAAGTTGGTGCTTCCTATGAATGGAATCTTTGATATATATAAGAAAGCATTTCGTGGTTTTCTCCCATTTGGGTTTCCACGTAAAAATCTCTTGTGCACTGTGTATGATGTGATATATTTTTGAATGGCACTTCTTATGGTTATATGCTCATGAAATATTAAATGAAGACATAAGTGATAACTGTGGATGAATTGATGCATACATATTCTAGTTAAAAGTGGTAAAAAGTTCATAATACTGATCAACCCCCCTCTCAGTATTCCAACAATTGGTATCAGAGGAAGTCCTTAAAAAAAAAATCTAATCACTGGAAGGTATATCATGGGGTGCACCAAGAATGGAACACCACTGTTTGATGGACATAACTATGCCTTCTGGAGTAGAAGAATGAAAATGTTTATACAAGCACAAGGATTTTATGTCTGACATGCAATAGTAAATGGATACATGACACCTGCCACTCCCCCAACATATATGGATGGAAAGAAACTTGAAGAAAACAATTCAAAGGCTACTTATGCTATTCTAGGTGGTCTTGTTATATCAACATATGTCAAGGTTATGCACTGTGATTTTGCAAAGGATATTTGGGAAAAACTTCAAAATGTTTATCAAGGAGATGCCAAAGTCAAAGGGGCCAAGATTCAAACTTACAGAGGTCAATTTGAAGAACTGAAAATGAAGGAAGATGAAGATATTGCAACCTATTTTTTGTGAGTTGATGAAATAGTGAATGCTATTAAAGGTTCGTGAGAAGAAGTTAAAGAACCATTCATTTTTCAAAAGGTACTAAGAACAATGAGATTTGATCCTAATATTTCCCCCCTAGAAGAAAGAGCAGATCTTGCTACACTAATCATGGATGAGTTACATGGGATGTGTTATCACTGAAATTTCGTGCGCAAATAGTTACAAGAATTTAGCATCGTCAAACAGTTATGAGGTCACCCATGGACCAAAATTGCCACAAAATCATTTCCAAAGGGTCAAAAACTATACAACTAGTGACAAAATTAAAGTGCGCTATGCTTATACAGTGCGCGCGTGCACATGCGCAAAACAAAAATGCAGGAAACACGCACATGCGCCCGATGCACGACTGTGGTCGCTAAAAGCCGCGCACATAAGAGAACAACGCATTTATGAGAGTGGTCGGCCTCCCACCCACTTCTGGTTCAGCTTCCAAGTGGACTTGACACTCAAATCTGGACTAGATCCGACTGGGTGGCTGGTCAAAGACCTAAAAATTCCCTAATTAGCCTCTTTACACACTACAAGCTGGTTGCACAATACCTCAAAGAGGTGCTATAAAAAGGCCATGGGTGCACTTGATTTTTCAAGGAATTCAATAGCAAAGTTATGCTGCTACTATTCTCTTGAGGAATCCTCTATTCTCATCAAGAGTATACTAGCACCATTGCATTGGGCAATCCATCTCATCCCTTGAGTGGATTAGCAAAGAATTCTTTCACCGTTTTCATTTCAAAGTTGTAAGAAGAGCTTATTTGTGGGGATCCAAGAGCCCTCCCTTGGAGGAAGAAGGGACTCATAGTCCTCTTTCTTCTTGGTGTTTTCTTTCACTAATATAAACCTTGCCATTGGTGACATGGGTCTTATTGTTTCTTTTGTCCTTATGTCCCTATGCTCATTAGTTTAGTTGTTCTTTTATTTCTTAGTTGTTATTTTGTATTTCTTTCTCTAACCCTTTTCCTTACAGTTGTCCTTCTTAGCAAACCCAACTAAGCTTGCAAGCACCTCTGTTTTGCTCATTAAGGTGATGAAAGAGGCGCAACAGATTGACGATTCCACTGGGGAAAGGTATCAATTTCCTACCCCATTTGGGTTTTTATAGCTCTTCTTTTGGTTTATTTAACCTGCAGGTGCACTAACCGGCCCAAGCCAACCTGCAAAACATCCAATTCCAAGTTGAATTGGGAGAATTCCATCCAGAATTTTCTTTCACGGTTGTGTGTCAGATGTGTGCGGTTTTTTTGGCACATAGACGCGCATAATGCGCACATGCGCCTAAGTTACAGTTCTGTTTTGTGCACCTGCACCCAAAAGCTTGTTTCAGTCTGTGCACAGGCGCTCAGTGCGCCTCTGTCTACACTGAGACCCGCGCACCTGTGCAAAAAACTACACATTGTAAGGTTTTTTGTGATTTGGGGAAGGTCCCTAACCTTCTTAGAAGTGATTTCATGCATGTTTTAAGATGCACCACACTTAGTCCCCTCTTCATATAAAGGGATTAGTCAAAACACATAGGCACTTAGGGGGTTTAAAATCATTATTTCCTCTTTTTCTTTCATTTTGCCACATGGATGGCTTGCTTTGACTGAAAAATATAAGTTATAAATCATTTGTAACCACAAAAAACTTGCATTGGGACTAGAAGTTGGATAACAATCGCTTAGTATGCTCTTCTCTCGCGCTTTCAAGTGACATTAAGAATCAGAAAAAGGTTGGAGGACAATTTCATCTCCCTTAAAATGATTAAAACCTTTAGGAGAGGACAACAACCCCTCTTGGGACTCCTCTTAGTTTATTTTTCAAACACATCTTAAGATTGTAATGGGCCCATACATGCCCACATGCTACAAAGATAGGATAGTGTTGAAATTTGATTTCTTAGATTAAATCACTAGGGAAGTTTAAAGTTTTTGTAACGGGCCCATACATGCCCACATGATCACAATCTAGGATAGTTTCAAAGCTTTTTTTTAGATTAAATCACAATAGGGAGTTAAATGAATAGTAAAGGACCCACATGTCCACATGCTAGTTTCCTAGGGACTTTTGAATTACGCAAGGTTGTACCAAAGACACTTAGTTAATTAGGTAATCAACACTTGTAAAGACCAAGCGAAGTTCACATGTAGCAAGGTGATACCTAATTCATTAAAATATTGGCACACTTTCACTCATTCACACACAAAAGTCACTTATCACGCACATAGTTTTATTCTCGAAACGTGGAGGTCAAAGTAAGTTTCCTCCAAAGGGATTCCGAAACATCCCACCCTTTTCTTGACGAAACTATCCACTCCCATTTAAATTCAATGAGGTTGGTTCACACCCCCAACCTCTCAAACAACTACATCTAATTTTTTTCTAAAAACTCACTAACTTTTCCTCCACAGGAGGTGCCAAAAGAAATTTTTTAGTCTAGGTAGGATTTCGGGGATAGGCATCCAAATAACTCCTTGTTATCTGGTTCTCACATTGTCAAAACAATAGAAGTTGTCAAATAGGGAACTGCAAATCCTCCAAGTCAATTGTTCCTAACACCATAAGGCAGGGAGATACCCATGAAGGGTTGAAGGCCAAGGTCCAGTTGTTCTATGTGTCCCCCCTTCAGGCACCCACCTCTTGGACGTGATCCATCCCGTGACCCATTTCTTAGGCCGAAAATCTAAATGCCGCACTTTGACCGAGGTACCTAGTGACCAAATTTCAGGACATCTACCCAGGTGGCAATTGTGGGCTGCAATTGCACCTTGATCGGATTTTGTATGGCTATTGGGAAATATCGCCAGCTCTTTCGGGATATGCCCCCTTTACCCCTCATTATAACTAATTATTTCATCCTTCACTAGTTTCTCTTCCAGTGACTTCAGACCCCACTGTTGAGTACTATTGGAAGGTCCAGTGCTATTTGAGAGGAAGGRCGTTACGTCTTTTAGGACACGAGCATTTGTTTTCTTTGATTCCCCACGCGGAAAAAACCCACTTATCCACATATATGCTTCTTTTTCAAAACACTTTATGTATGATGCACTTCTGATTACAATTTTGATTTAGATATATATATATATATTGTGTAAAGTTCAAAATTTGCAACAAAGCGCTCTTGTTTATTTTCTCTCATCACATTTTGCACACATCCACTCAGCTAGTCGGACATCATAGGGGACCCACAGAACCCCCATCGTTCCAGATGCTTACTAAACCTCCCTCCTATTTTAGGGGGAGTTCCTAGTCTTGCCAACTCATCGACACCACCTTCGCACACTCCCGTGAGTGCCACTATTCTAGGATCATCTTTTCTTGGTTCCACATTACTTGGGTCCACTTCCCAAGTCCCTCCATCCACTCGCTCTCCTTTACATGGAAATGGGGGGCCAACTTCCTCTCAAGGGGGAAGTACCAACCCACCTAGTCCCCCTCAAGGGTCAGGTTCACAAAACACTCACACCATGGCTGGAGCTAATCCTCCTCCCCCACTACAGATGCCATATTTGGCCTCTCTTAACATACCTGATCTAAGCAAACTCACAAATGATCCTATATTGCATGACCCCACATGGCCTACAATGCCTACCAAACTACCTTCAAACATTCCCAAATTTGAAGGAAAGGCAGGAGATGATCCTGCCAACCATGTCATGACTTTCCACCTATGGTGCTCTTCCAACAATATTATGGATGATTCCATTAGACTACGATTATTTCAATGCACACTCACTAGCCCATCAGCCAAATGGTATGTAGATAAAAAATCAGGGTCCCATGCGACTTTTGAGTCCTTGGCCAAAGCATTTTTGACCTTCTTCCAATTACCAATCCGCCATGGCAATGGCTTCGAACTGCTCTCTAATTTCAAACAAACCTAAGTCACACATATCGTTGATCACATTCACGAGTGGCATAGATGACGTAGTTTATGCAAAGCTGAAACCACCAAACAACAGTGTCTTGACTGGTTTCTCAGATCACTTGTCTCTCTCCTCGGTAAAGATGTAGCTTCCACCTTCCATCAATCCGAAGAGGAAGGCATCAGTAAGGCTCAACAATATGACCTCATCTATTCACAATCAGGGTACTTATACATAGTACTTCCTAATCTCCCAAAACCGGTGCCATTCGGTAAAGACAAACCTGTGATGTCTCACTCAACAGACAGATTGATTGGTAATACCACACACCACAGTCCTCAACCCCAACCACCACCAATGTATGGCACACCCCAATATCAACCAGGATATGGGGGAACCTCTTATTACCCCCCACCCCCTTATCAAAAACCATACCCTGTTGCTATTCCTACACCCATCAGTGGACCACCGCCGACACCCCCACTACACCCACCTATCCAAACAAGTTCTGGTACCCCCTCTACCTCAGCTTATACTATGAGTACTAGTGAAAGCACCATGCCTTCCTATGTACCTTATGGATCACAACCCCCACAGAATCTGTACTTTCCATTTCCTGGTCCTCCACAGCCCATGGCACCCCCACACCCTCATGCTGGGGTGAATTTTGTTCAACCCTCTCCCGTTCAACAATATCAAAATTTCGAACAGCTGAATACGGAAAATCTGACCCATCCATCGAATAATTCCAAAAAGAAGGGAAGAAACATGAACAATAACAACCCAGGCCAAGTCGGGAATCAACCCCAACAAAACCAACCTACTGGGGGCAACCAGAACCCCCAAGGGGGAAATAACAACCGATGTCAAGGAAGAAATAACAATACTATTAAAACCACCTTCCCTTGTGCCCTTTGCGGTGAGTTCGGTCATTATACTCATCATTGTCCCCAAATCGTTGATTTCGAATGGCTGAAAGACTCAGGTAGTCTACCACATCCTCCAGCACCGCCTGCCCCTCAGCAAGCCCCACAACAATACGTGCAACAACCCCCGCTAGCTGTACTACAGAATCCCATTCCACACCAGGGTGTGATAAACACCCAACAAGACGCACAACCTACCCCACCACAGTTGGGACAATACCTCAATCCAAACAATCCCGTAGATCGTACTATTCTCCTCACCAATGAGGAAGAAATCCTTCTACAAACATGTAATCGTCAATATCGTACACCCACCGAGTCTCCTCTGACGCCCCCAGAAACAATCCCAACACCAAAAGGACCCTCGTTGGTACTCCTTCGCCCTATTCCCGAAACACCTCTTCGCATCCCTCGCATCCCATTGCGCAGGAATGTCCACAACCTCCGGGCTAGGGTAGCTCATGATTACAGTTTGGTTGATGACTTAGCACAATCCCTGGATGCCATGTCAGTCTTAGAAGTCTTTCAAACTTGTCCCACTTAGCGGAAATCATTACTTTCCACCTTGGGGGCAGTTGACCCCGTGGATACCCAACTCATCACATTTGATCTCGACAGCGGAGAACCTCGCCTTCCCACTCTGATCGCTTTTCAAATCCCAGTAAAAATTCGAAACATTACAGTTCATCGGTGCATCATCGATGAAGGTGAATCCACATGCATTATGTTCAAATATGTATGGCAGAAAATTGGTTCCCCTGAACTCATACCATCTGCCATTACCCTATGAGCTTATGACGGACGACCATCATCCTCTGAAGGGCTCTTCCAAAATGTCCCCGTAGAACTTGGGGGCAAAACCATTCTCATCGACATTGAAGTTATCGATGCCCCACTCGATTATAATATCCTGTTCGGTCATAGCTACATGTATGCTATGAAGGCAGTCGCCTCTTCCGTCTTTTGAATGATGATGTTCCCCCATAACGGGAAGATCATTACCATTGACCAAGTCTCACATTACGAACCTAAACCTTCTGCCAACATCAATAACATTCTTCCTCTCATCCACACGAGTCATGACGCATACCCACTCATCAAAATGGGTCCCAATATTTTCAAAGACCCATCATTGTTAGGTACTTACCATGGTGCACCACCGCTCCTTCATCCTTCCAATCAAGTATGCGTCGTATCATCCAACGAAACTGACATAGAGGATACCCTTCCTCCTAGGGAGGCTTCTATCATATCTGACGTCCCACTAATCATAGAGCTCCCCCCTCACGAGCCTCCTACGAACTCATCGACTCCACCAGTCCATGATTTCACCTCTCCCCAAGGCCATATACCAGTTTGGGAGACAGTTCCCCAAGCCATTACTCAAATCCCCTTCTTCTACCCTCCACTAGGTGTACAAGATTTCCAAGTAGCCGCAATGCTTACCCTCCCTAATATAGTGTTAGCAGTTCCAGTTTGGTATTTACATCCACCAGAGATGGTCCCTCCACCATCCCTTCCCTCCCAAATGGAAGGAATCCCAATGACGATTCCCATACTCACTCCCACCATACCCTCTACACCCCCACTCACTACCCTCCCTGCCCTAGATGGGGGCAGGCGAAAGAAGAAGGAGCCCACAACTCCACTTCCCCCGTGCAAGCAACCCCCTTGCATGCTATGTGAGAAAGATGGACACCAAACCAACAACTGCCCATCTCTACCCGAGTTACAGAACCTGATTCCACTCAATCCAACACCATCGACACTCGCCACTATAGCAAGTACTGCCGCTACCGCCCCTCACTCAAGTAGTAAAGGGATACGAACCAAATTCACTTGTGCTATATGTTCAGAATATGGACATTATACACACCATTGCCCAGCACTGCCACGCTTCCAACAGACATTAGCCGCAGTACACCAAAGCTTCCAGAACGCACCCAATCCAGCTATACCAAAAATCTCTGACATCCATTATGTCACAACTTCAGTCAATGAACGCATGAGATGCCTATTCTCTCTATGTGAATCCTTAGATCATTTTACATACCAGTGTCCTATGATCATTGAATACAGGCAACGCCAATTGACCCTGATTCAAACCCCTACAGAATCGATGGTTGACCTGCCCTCATCACTAGAGATTATTCATATCATTTCTCCTGAACCCGAGGCACTCCCGATGCCTCCATGGTTCTTGGATGACTTATCCGAGGATTCACCCCCTAACCCCCCCAATTCTCCCATTCATTTCCCTATGGAAATTTTACATCCAACTACCACTGGTACTCCTTAGTACTTCGATATTTGGTTTATGTCGAGTGAACCATCGCAATCTCATTGCGTCGTTCCCCCTACTTCTTCATCACCAGGGGCCAGCCACATGGCGAAAATCACCGATATCAATATTTACGACCCCTTGTATTCCCACCAATTCCACTGTGATGAGGATATACTCGAAGAGTTAAACACCCCCGACTATCCATGGGATGCACTACACCACATAGTGCTCTTCTTTCCACAGGAAGCCTCCACACCTCCTAACCACCACCCCATATATGCGGTCGAAACCAAGGATTTTATCCCATCGGGGCATATCAACTGGTTCAACAACCCCATCCCTGCCCCTGATGCTTTTGAAGAAGGCAACATGGCCAACATTTCCCCGACCATCAAAATTGACATTTCCATAAAAAATGGAGTCGTCGAGGAAATCACCATTGGCGCCGCTTGCACTCCTCAATAAGTCACCGCCTATAAATCCCTCTTCCAAGAATATCAGGATATTTTTGCCTGGTCATACATAGAGATGCCTGGCCTTGATCCCTCTATCGTCAAACATCGCATCGACACCTGGCCAGACATTACACCAGTTCATCAAAAACATCGACCGCTACACCCATCCAAAGCAGTGGCCATCAAATCTGAGATTGACAAATTACGCGCGGCTGGTTTCATATACCCCATCACTTATACATCATGGGTTTCCAACCCTATACCTGTTAACAAAAAATAGGGCACTATCCGTGTCTGCACAGACTTTCGCGATCTCAATCACGCATGTCCCAAAGACAACTTTCTAATGCCTTTCATTGATCAAATCATCGATGACTACGTAGGCCACAAGGCTCTATCCTTCATGGACAGTTTCTCTGGTTATAATCAAATCCAAATCCACCTAGCCGATCAATACAAAGCCGCATTCACTACCCCTTGGGGTACTTTTTCATATCGTGTCATGCCTTTTGGCTTAAAGAATGCTGGCACAAATTTCCAACAGGCTATGACATACATTTTTCATGATCTGGCTCATATCATCCTTGCATACTTGGACGACCTCACAGCTCGATCCAAGAAATGCACCCAACATCTTGATGATTTACGGATCATCTTCCAACGGTGTCGTCAATACAACATCCACTTGAACCCCCTCAAGTGCATATTCTACGTCACTGTGGGGCGCCTCCTCGGATTCATCGTTTCCCAAAGCGGTATTATCGTGGACCCCCTCAAAGTCCAAGCCATCACAAAAATTCCACCTCCCCGAAATTTACGTCAACTCCAGAGCCTACAAGGAAAAGCTAACTTTCTACGACGATTTGTCCCAGACTACACCACCCAAGCACACGATTTCCTTTGCTTACTATGCCACGACATCCCATTTCACTGGGATGAACATGCCCAAAAATCATTTGACGATCTTAAAATGGCGCTATCTAACGCCCCTTTAATTAGTTCACCTGACTATTCACAATTATATCCTCTACATATCAGCATCAACTGTCTCAGTAGCAGGAGTTCTGGTTCAAATTGGTGATGACGATCATGAGCATGTCATTTACTACGTTAGTAAAAACCTCTCAAGGCCACCCTTGAAGTATAAACACGAAGATAAACTAGCCCTTGCAGTCTTCCTCGCAGTCCAAAAACTACACCATTACATTCTTCTTCGCACGACTAAGGTCATAGCAGATTCCAACCCTATGCAATACTTGCTCAGTCGTCGGCAAATTAATGGCAAATTTTCCCGATGGATCATTATCCTTCAGGAGTACGATCTTGAATTTTCAACACCCAAGAGAAAGAAAGCTCTCGTACTCGCTGAACTTGTCACGGCCTTTCCCTCTGATACTACCAGTGCCCTCGTCAATACCGACTTTCCTGACGAACATCTCTTTTACATCACTTCGGATGATCCTTGGTACAATGACCTCCTTGTCTACCTCCGAACCTAAAAGTTCGGTAACCACCTCTCACGAGATGATCATCGTCGTATTTTCCACCATGCCCCCCGCTATATCCTCATTGGAGATATCTTATATCGGCGAGGGGTCGAGACCATACTTCGTCAATGCTTGACTATTGACGAGGCCGATAGAGTCTTGAACGACTTTCATAGTGGCGCATGTGGGGGCCATCTTTCGGGAATGTCCACTTCTCAGAAAATCATCCGAGCAGGATATTTTTTGCCTTCCTTGTTTCACGATTGCATCCATGCCGTGAAGCGATACGAGAAATGTCAGCTTTACGCCAACAAAGCACGAGCACCACCTGCTTTGCTTCACCCAGTCATTACTGCTGACCCCTTCTACAAATGGGGCATCGACTTCATGACTTGTAATCCCCCATCCAACAATGGACACAAATACATTGTTGTCGCGGTCGATTACTTCACCAAATGGGCTGAAGCTATGCCCACCTTCAACAACATCGTTGACACTACAACACATTTTTTCTTTAATCATGTCATATCCTGCTTTGGAGTCCCACTCCAACTAGTTTTCGATCACGGGAAACACTTCAAGAATGAGATTTTCATCGAACTCTCATCTTGGTTAGGATTCTCCCACGAGTTTGCCTCACAATATTACCCTCAGTCTAACGGACATGTCGAAGTAGTTAACAAGGTCCTCAAGACCATGTTACAGTGCATGGTTAATAAACATAAGACCAATTGGCATCATAAGTTATTTTCCACGCTATGGGCTTATCGTACGACCGTGAAAATGACCACTGGTTTCACACCATTTCATCTAGTCCATGGGGTTGAGGCCACTCTTCTCATTGAGTGCGAAATTCCCACCTTACGCACTGTAATTAAGCTATTACCCGACACTGCTCCAATGGAGCAGCGCTTGCTGAACTTAGAGTCCCTGGATGAAGATCGTCGATCTTCATTACAAAACAATGAGGCAACCAAAAAATGGTCAAAAGCCACCTTTGATCGCCATGTCAACCTTCGCTCATTTCACGAAGGCGACCTCGTCCTTGCTTACGATATCACTCATGATACCCTTGGTCATGGCAAATTCGAGTCACTATGGCATGGCCCCTACATTATCCAACATTGCCTCACCAAAGGCACATACATCTTGGCCTTGCCCGAAGGCCTCTCTCTCAAAGAACCCGTCAACGGGTTATACTTAAAGAAATTTTAGGCCTAAGCGTAACCATTCTACTTTATGTTATTTCTTTTATAATGTTTTTAATCTTTTTTCCATCTCTCCCATCTAAAATCTCATTTGTGCTATTGACAGATGCTTCCTCCATTGGCCTACCACATTGGTTATGTCAACGGCGCCAGCCATTGGACACAAAATCTCGCTTCGGCAGGTTTGGCCCTCTATACCCCCTCACATGAAATGCTCCACTCTAGCGGCATATGTTTGGGTTCAACAACCAACAACCAAGCCAAATACATTGCTGTCATTGGCCTCCTCGTCGATGCCCAACATCATCATATTCGTCACCTTAGCATCTTTCTCGACTCTCAACTAGTCATTCTCCAGTTCAACAATGTGTACCGCGTCCGAGATCCTTGCCTCTTTCCCAAATACTTGCAAGTTAGACTTTTATCTCGACATTTTGATTTCATTACATTTACACATATTCCAAGACAATTGAATCAAATTACAGATAACTTAGCTAACATGGTGTTAGATTGGCATATATCACATCAAGATACCTCTACACATACATAAAACTATCAAAACCTGTCACAACATATATAGATTAGACATCATCAAACACATTAAAAAAACAGATGTAAACATCACATAGACCCCAAAATGTATACTCATATATATATGAATCGGTCCACAGTGCCATCAAAATGTTTACATACAAATATACAAATATCCGCAGGTCAGTAAAGCACCTCGATACAAAATTGGTGCCACTGCACCAGAATGGGCTCACCAGTCTATATACAAAACACAAAAATAGATAGAGTGACAATCATGGTGTCTCTAGAGCACCACCTCCTGCCCCTCCCTCAGGTAGTGGTCCCCCACCCACTACTGGTCCCTCCGGACCGAGAGGTAACCGTCTGGTCATAGCAACACCTGCTACTGCTGCTCACCGCACCACGGCCCACCATAGCAGCGGAACTCCCACACACTGCTCCAAGATGCTCTCAACCTTGATACGCGACCACATGCCCTTAGGCACGCCCTATAGCACCGCCTCCAGCCGACGACGAATATCCTCAAAATTTGCTCTAGCATCCACCGAAGGAGCATGCAATGGCCCAACACCTGGGTCATCAAAACAACGTCTCCTCGCTGCTCTCTCATGCTCAACTGGTCTTGCCTTGGCATCCTCATGCCGACGTCTCTCTCCTACCCATGACGGTCTCCCCGTCTCCTGGCGAGCTGACACTCTCAACAGCTCAACCTCGCACCCGTGAGGTCCCACATCTGCACATACAAACAAACAAATGATAGTATCATCATCTATACCAAATACACATGTCATGCTATCTCAAAAAATCAATACATATCAAACTCATAAACATACCTCGGTGATCAAATACCTCCCCTGGAGGTAACACCATGTCCAGATCACCCCGAAAGTCCACACCAACGTATGGGTACTGCAGTATCACCTGCGGCATCGACCGCCACACCTGTGCAACCTCAGCTGTGAAAAAGTGGTCGCCCTCACCACCACCACCATACACCAAAATCATCGCCCACCGCTTCAATCACGGCTCTTGTGTCCCAGGCGCACCCAATAAAATCCTAGGACACAACATAGGCACCCTCTCCAAAAACCAAGCCACCAAGATGGACCCAAAGGAAAAGTCCCCTGTGTCAGTGGACCGACATCGGTTCAACTGCCCTACCATCCTGGCATGCAGCGTAAGCTCCCAATCAAAGTGCTCACTAGCCAGTACCCTCCCCATAACACTCAGCTGACCACCACTGATCCGTTGAGTCGCGAGGGACCCATACACCCTCACAATCATCGTTGCTATACAACAATGCGCTAGAGCATCCATCGCCCCGATGCTCATGATGGAGCCCGACATATAGTTCTCCCTAGAATAGTACCTTCGGCCCAATGTCACTAACGACACGTCCATGGGTAGTACCGACTCCACCGGTAAGGGCGTTCCCATAAAAAGGGAGCCCAGTCAAAAAGTATATATCCTCCATCGCAGTGAAGGTGATCTACTCTCCCCGCACAATAAAGAAATACAGGTCTGGACTCCACATCTGGATAAGGAACTACATGAGATACTCCTGTGCCCATATCAACGGGCACTCAAAGAACTTCAGCAGCCCATGGGCTGCCAAAGTGGCACGTACCCCCGACTCTTCAATAGCCAGAACATCCCTCAGCTGGGACCAATCCCGCTCTCACCAGACCACCGACATCATGCAAACTGATCGCCTGCAACCACATAATACTGTCCTAGGTCAGCCATATTGACCATAAAAAACATTAAAAAAGATGAGTTTTTCGCTCGTCAGCCTTGCCCCCAAGGTGTGGTTGTTCACCCCACAGGCGCGCACATATGCACGCCTGTTCACCCCACAGGTGCACACATATGCACGCCTGTCCATCCCATAGGCGCACATACGTGCGCACCTGTCCATGTCACAGGCTCGCCTACGTGCACGCCTGCCCACTCTATAGGGGTGCCTCCTTGTGCCCCTGTCACAGACACAGGCGTGCATCAAAGCGTGCCTATCCACTACACAACAGCACACCCATGCGTGGCTGTGTAGAAAACAAACGCGAATATCATGTGCGCCTTTGTCCCCCGTACAAGCGCACCCATGTGCGACTATCCGGGTAATAGGCACGCACAAGTGCACGCATATTCCCGGATTTCCCGCGCACTTGGGGGCCCATACCCATAAAATTCCCTGTACGGCCCTCCATACAGACCCTACCCATAAATGGAAAATCTACTTCTATGCAGGATGATAAGACTACCAACCTGAAGCTTGCTAGTCCTGGATCAACTGCCTCGTTCTCCCAGAATCTCCAAATCTCCTCTGAATACCTCTCCTCCAGTCACTCTGGCATCAAGTACAAATGAGGTGGCAATGTGGGCCCTACAACTATATATAGGCCTTTTCGCCAAACTTCCACTCACCATCCCGGAAGATCCGGGTGTCCGTTCTTCAGTCTGTCTTCAGCCATGGGATCAACATCATGTCATCTACATCAAGACAATCCTCAGACCACTTTTCATCCTTAGCCCCTGAGGCACGATTTTTTCATACCTTGACTAGCTACGCATGCTCATATTCAAAATTATCAAATAAATGCTTGTATGTTTGATTCTCTTCAGATATTGTTCACGTCAGGTATTTGGTTTCATGTGTGCAGGTACTTGGTCATCATACATCAACGCAACCCCTTCGGGTATATAATCAACACTGGCATGTAATCATTCCCTCTGAATCTCACTTACATCTCCAGTCACACCCTCTGACATTTGCCTCTAGGATCCCCATCTTCGGCTCTGCAGTACCAACACCTCCATTGCATCTTAGGTACTGTCACCCGATAGCACTCTCCCCCACATGAGTTGTCCCATTCATAGCACCCTTTTGCACTTTGACACTCAAGATGTTTTTCAACCCTTTAGGGATGGGAATCCCGATAGTCTTACATCAGATCGCGAATCAACCACATACTCCTTCTCCTCATTTTTCTAGCTTTCCCACTGGACTCCCATATTATCTCTTCAAGGTTCTATTTTGACTGCACCTCCGCAGTATCATGAACCCTCCATTTCATCCACAATTAGTTTGGCCCTCTGCAAATTTCCCTTCATTTCATCTACCTCATACAGAAACCCACCCATGGGGGCCCCACCCTCCACCAGTTATCCAAGCAAATTGCGCCCTACCCGGGCCAACCATATTACATTGGGGCACCTGTTTCTGTATTTGTACACTCATCCCAAATTATTCTTTATTTATTTGGTACATTGTAAAAAGCCTTTGTTTCCAGCATTTACATTACCTTTTTGTCATCACCTTTGGCGACCTTCTTCCCTTTTTTTGGCAAACGCAACCCATGTCACCCTTGGTTGGGGCACTCTTATCATCTACCCCTATTGACATGTCCATATACTCTGAGTATCCCACAGGTCACTTACCTCTGCCCTCTGAGTTTGTTCACTTTGTCCCACCTCTGGCACAACTTATCCCCTGTCGTGTTGTCCCCTGACATTCGACCTCGTTGAACGGTTGCGGCCACTTATACCTCACATATACCCCCAACCAAGGGCAGTCTTGAGTCTTCCTACATATTGACTTCGTCCATGTACCTCCTCCAGTTCCTAACCTCACCTAGTAGATTTCACGAAGCCCTTTGCTTCTTGGAGTCACGTCCCCCTTTTTGTTGACATCAACACAGTTTCCAGAAGGGTGACAACATCTTGACTCTCATTACCTTTCCAATGAGAGGTCTCAGATGACACAGGGAGAACCACAATTGCTCCCTGCTGTCGTTGACCCCCGTAACATTCAATTTCAACACTTTCTCATGTTACGATGGGTCTTACTTTGCGACTATTGCAGTTATTTCTTATATTCACCGAAGACCTCTGAACTTGGCCAAGCTATCAATGCCTACATAATCCGTGATATTTCTTACAGATGTCACTGCCTACTATTCATAGTATGTTCCTCCGCATAATTGTCTTCTGCCTTTATCACGACTGCCCCTGAGGGCGCTGCAGTTATCTACATCAACACATCATTCATTTTTGAGTTACATGACACGAGCATGGGGCATGCCCACCTCGTTTGTACACAGTTTATTTTTACTCACCTTATGGAAGGTTGGGTTCTACAGGTTCTCTTCTCCCTCCAATGGGTAACTCTTGACAATCCCACTATCGCTCTCTCTTACAACGACACTCGCAGTAGAAGAAACATTGATGGATTTTGACTATACGTATGCTCCTAACCTCATCCATCAGGGGGCATCTATTATCACTGAAATTTCGTCTGCAAATGGTTACAAGAATTCAACATTGTCAAACAGTTATGAGGTCACCCATGGACCAAAATTACCACAAAAGCATTTCCAAAGGGTTAAAAACTATACAACCAGTGACAAAATTAAAGTGCGCTATGCTTATATAGTGTGCGCGCACACATGCACAAAACAGAAACGCAGGAAACACACACATGCGCCCGATGCACGACTATGGTCGCTAAAAGCCGTGCACATAAGAGAACGACGCATTTATGAGAGTGGTTGGCCTCCCACCCACTTCTAGTTCAACTTCCAAGTTGATTTGACACTCAAATATGGACTGGATCCGACTGGGTGGCTGGTCAAAGACCTAAAAATGCCCTAATTAGCCTCTTTACACACTACAAGCTGGTTGCACATTACCTCAAAGAGGTGCTATAAAAAGGCCATGGGTGCACTTCATTTTTCAAGGAATTCAATAGCAAAGTTATGCTTCTACTATTCTCTTGAGGAATCCTCTATTCTCATCAAGAGTATACTAGCACCATTGCATTGGGCAATCCATCTCACCCCTTGAGTGGATTAGCAAAGAATTCTTTCACCATTTTCATTTCAAAGTTGTAAGAAGAGCTTATTTGTGGGGGTCCAAGAGCCCTCCCTTGGAGGAAGAAGGGACTTATAGTCCTCTTTCTTCTTGGTGTTTTCTTTCACTAATATCAACCTTGCCATTGGTGACATGGGTCTTATTGTTTCTTTTGTCCTTATGTCCCTATGCTCATTAGTTTAGTTGTTCTTTTATTTCTTAGTTTAATTCTTAGTTATTATTTTGTATTTCTTTCTCTAACCCTTTTCCTTACAACTGTCCTGCTTAGAAAACCCAACTAAGCTTGCAAGCACCTCTGTTTTTCTCACTAAGGTGATGAAAGAGGCGCAACATGATGCTCACAACTTATGAAATGAGAATGGAACATGAGACTCCATCCAAAAATGAAGTATCTTTCAAAGCATCCAAGAAGACAAGGAAGAATAAGAAAAAGTCAAAGCCAAGTTTTAGCTGCAATAATGATTCATATAAAGATGAATAAATAGCCAACTTCGTACAGAAGTTGAAGAAAGGAACTGGCAAGTACAAAGGTATGCTTCCCTTAATATACTTTAATTGCAAGTACAAAGTTATGCTTCCCTTAATATGCTTTAATTGTGGTAAAATTGGTCATTTTCGTTCTAAATGTCCTTATGCTATGAAGTCAGATAGTGATGAAGAAGAATCTCCCAAGAAAGAAAAGAAATATAAAAAGAGAGACAAGAGAAGAAACACAAATAATTTTTTCAAGAAAAGTCTCTATTCAAAGGAGGACAGTTCCTCATTAGATGAGGATGATGATAGCGACAGTGACTCAAAAAATGTACCCTTTATGGCTTTTGAAAATGATTAAGAGGATTATGTAGAAGAAGGTGAGGTAGATGTTGAAGGAGAACTAATCAACGCCTTAAGTGAACTAAAAAAAGAGAGGAAGAAAAACAAATCACTCAAGGGATAATTACTCAAGTTAAAAGAGAGTTCTCAAAGTCCTAACTCTGAAGAAGATCAACAGATGATTATGAACCTAAAAGTACAAGTTGAAGAAGCCATAATGATTGAATAAATACTCAGAAGCCTGCTGGAAGAAAAAGAAAATGAGAAGGAGAGCTTAGAAACATAAATGGTTTCACTAAGGAAGGAAATTCATAAAAGAGATATGC
Organism: Picea engelmannii; assembly: GCA_009831015.1. Classification (NCBI taxonomy): domain Eukaryota; kingdom Viridiplantae; phylum Streptophyta; class Pinopsida; order Pinales; family Pinaceae; genus Picea; species Picea engelmannii. Next base: position 131,097 of record ML787590.1, on the reverse strand, counting down.
AACAAAACAACACCAAAATACTGGATGAAATCATCAACTCTCAAAGGCCATATCATGATAGGTCTAGATTGAGATACAACCAAACATATATAGAGAAGGGTTCGATCTCTATGACTACAAAAGAGGAAGCAGAACAAAAGACTTATGTAGTAGTCACTAGGATATACCAATAAGGATGAATGCAATCATTCAAATGAGAACAATCGGGAAATTGAAAGAACTCAAGAAGAATATTACAAAAGGATGGCACCATATAGGAGACCTAGGATTCATAATCAACATACACCCATGGAAAGGAATCAAGAAGAAAACTACAGAAGAACAACACCATTCAGAAGATCTCCCAGGTATCAAACTATCTTTCGTGGTTCATGTTATTCTTGTAACAATTTTGGGCACAAAGCTATAAACTGCAAATATTATGCTAGAAACAAAAGGAATTATGAAGGTCACTCTAGAATTAATCATCTCAGAAAGCCTTATGAAGCATATAACAAAAAGTATAATGGTTATAGGTCACTAGAATATGAAGTAGAATGCTAAAAATGCAATAATTTTGGACATATGGCCAAAGATTGCATATTAACAGTTCCTCCAAAGGAACCAAAGCAAGATTTCAACAATCACGCAAAAGGACCATCAATAATTTGGACAAGGAAGCAGGATAACCTAAATGTTGAAGAATGTTCCCTTGCACTACAAGCCCAAAGAAGAATAAGTGATTGGTATGTTGATAATGGTTGTTCAAATCATATGACAGGTAACAAGAACGAATTTGTAACTCTGAAGAAAGAAAGAGATGGATCAGTTTCATTTGGCAATGACAACTCAACCAAAATTATAGGGAAATGCACAATCAAGCTTGGAAGTAAGGATGCCAAGGCATAAAATGTCCTACTTGTCGAAAACATGAAGCGTGATCTGCTAAGCGTGAGTCAAATGTGTGATTAGGGACATAGGCTTATATTTGACTCATAGAAGTGTGATATAAGGAAAGAAGGATCAGGCAAATTGGTGGCTACAACAGTAAGAACTCCAAACAACATATACATGTTAAATGAGATTGGAAAATAAAGATGTTGCTTGGGCAGGGAAAATGAAATTTGGATTTGGCACAAAAGAATGGGACACATGAACTTTGACAATCTAGTCAAAATTAGCAGAAAGGAAGCAGTAAGAGAAATGCCTGAAATTTCAAAATCAGCCAGTACTATGTGCAAGCATTGCCTACATGGAAAACAAATAAGAACTGAATTCAGATCAAAGGAATACTCTACAACAAAGCCATTGGAAATTGTGCACACTAATCTATATGGACCAATGACAACAAAAGGACTGAATGGAGAACAATAATTCATGCTGCTTATTTATGATTATACAAGAATGATTGCAGTTTTTTTTCTCAAGAAGAAATCAGAGGCATTCAAACATTTCAGAATTTTCAAGGAAATGGTTGAAAACAAAATGGATCTAAGAATTAAGTTCTTAAGATCAGACAATGGCGGTGAATTCACATCAAAATAATTCATGGATTTATGTGAAGAGAATATAATAAAAAGACGATTCTTAGTAGCCAAGACACCTCAACAAAATGGAGTCTTTGAAAGGAAAAATAAAACTGTAACAAAGATAGCCAAAACCATGTTGAGGGATTTGAAGTTAAGCAACATATTTTGGGTACAAGTAGTGCACACAACCGTTCATATATTAAAAAAAGGATTGCTTATAGGTAACAATGAAAAAAATACATATGAGTTATGGAAGGGAAGGCCAACAAACGTCAAGCATTTCAGACTATTTGGAAGCAAATGCTACATAAAAAGAGAATATGACAGAGTTGGAAAATTTGATTCATGAGTTGATAAAGGCATATTGGTTGGATACTCAAGCAAAATCAAGGCATACAAATGTTACAATGTAAGACTCAACAAGATAGTGGGAATTGTAAATCCAAAGATTGTTGAAACAAATGTGTCGAAGATCAAAGAAGAAAGCAAACATTCTAAAGAGCAAGAAGTAGAAGAATAACTAAAATAAGAAGAGGTAGAAGAAGAAGAAGAAAAACAACAACAACAACAACAAGAGAATAAACCAAAAACATAACAAGAAGAAAATGACCAACACAACTTTCTGATGCCCTCCAGAACACCTAACCGTTAGGTTAGGAAGAATCACCCACCAAAACAAATTATTGGAGATAAATATGCATGAATATAAACTAGAGGAAGCAGATGAGTACATGCACCAGAATAGAGACACCTAACAATATTATCCACAATATAACCCAACATATTTGAGTAAGCCATGAATAATGAACATTGAATCAAAGCCATGGAAGAATAACTGGATCAGATAGCGAAGAGCAAAACATGGGAACTGGTTCCAAGACCTAAGGACAAAAATGTGATTGGTACAAAGTGGCTGTTCAGAAACAAACTAAATGAAGATGGACAGGTAACCAAAAACAAGGAAAGGTTAGTATGCAAAGGATATGCTCAGTTTGAAGCAGTAGATTTTGAAGAAACTTTTTCCCCTGTTGCCAGAATGGAAGCAATCAAAATGATCTTGGCTTATGCATGTTCCAAAAGAATCAAAGTATATCATATGGATGTAAAATAAACATTCCTAAATGGTGAATTAGAACAAGAAGTGTACATTGAACAACCATAAGGGTTTATCTTGTCAGAAAGAGAAGATTACGTCTGCATATTGAAGAAAGATTTGTATGGACTCAAGCAATCCTCTAGATCCTGGTATTCAAGATTGGACATGTATTTACAACGACAAGGATTCATAAAGGGTAATGTAGATAGAAATATCTATGTAAAGGTTGATAGAAACAACATACTTATCATTGAAGTATATGTGGATGAAATTATCTTTGGAGGTGATGATGATAGGATGAGTAATAAGTTTTCCCAAGACATAAAGAATGAGTTTGAAATGTCACTACTTGGTGAATTGACATTCTTTTTGGGACTTCAGATATCTCATCTGGATGAAGGCATTTTCATTTCCCAAACCAATCACATCAAAGAAATGTTGAAGAAGTTCGAAATGGAAGATTGCAAACTAGTAAGTACTCCTATTGTGACCGTTTGCAAGTTGAGCAAAGACGATGAATCTAAGGAAGTAGATTAGAGAATCTATAGATCGATGATTGGAAACCTACTCTATGTGATAACCTCAATACCAGATGTAATGCAAGTAGTTGGACAGGTTGCAATATTTCAAGCAACACCAAAGGAAACTCATGTTCTGGAAGTAAAGAGGATCTTCATATATCTTAAAGGAACAACAAAGTTTGGATTGTGGTATCCAAAAGGGAATGAGCTGACTATGGTCACCTACACAGATTTAGATTGGGCATGAAACATCGATGATCGAAGAAGTATTAGTAGAGCGACTTTTTGTTTGGGTGATTTTCTTGTATCTTGGTTAAGTAAGAAGCAGACTTCAGTATCATTATCTACAACAAAATCGAAATATATTGCAACAACAACATGTTGCACTCAGGTTATCTGGATAAAGCAAACCATGCAAGATATACAAGTGAAGTATGATCATCCTATTTCAACATTTTGTGACAATAACAATGCTATAAGTATCTCCAAGAATCCAATAATGCATTCCAAGACCAAACATATTTTGATCAAGGTTCACTTTCAGCGGGAACAAGTTACAAAAAAGAATATCAAGTTAGAGTACAATGGGACAAGGGAACATATTGCAGGCATCTTTACTAAACCACTCCCAAGAGAGACATTTGAGTATCTTCGACAAAAACTTGGAGTAATTTATGCTCCATAGTGAACTACATAGTTGAATAGAAATCATCTGTGTACAGAAGATTGTTGATATCAGATCAATCAATAAAGGAACCTTAATATGAATGTTTTTTATAGATGTCAGTAGTTTACATCATCATGAAGCAGTAATGGACAAAAGCAGGAGAGAAAGTTCCACAGTAGATTTTCAATGGGAGTTACCATTTTCCATTGATGTCAAAGGGGGAGAAAGAACATAAGCATGTAGACAAGGGGAGCATTGGTCACAGGGGGGGCATGAGTGTTTCCATCAATGCCAAAGGGGGAGATTGTTGGAAAATTGATTGTCATTGATGTCAACTTTAGAAGAAGTCTAGAGGCCTCTAGAAGTAATGGGTATAATTGAAGAAGTCTCCAACGTGGTCCCGTTATGGAATAACTTTGAGAATGGACCTCAGGGGAAGACGCTTTGAATAAGTCTATAAGAAGCCCATAGGTGTGTTCATGAGACCTGAAGTTGACTGAGGAAAATAAGGTTGAAGAACATTACAAGTACATGAAAAAATGTCATAGATGGATATTCCTCGTCACATCATTTCCAATGGTAGGTGGTACGCCACGTGGTCCCTCATGGTTAAGGAGATATTCCCTCATGAAGTTGAAAGCCCTGAAGAATGGTTAAGAAGCCTCTAAACGGTTGCAACAAGAAATTACAAGTCATTAATTAAAGGGTAAAGTGGTTATAACAATAAAGTACAGGTCGAACCTAAAGTTAAGGAAATAAGTCACTTGGAAAAGTATAAATACATTTCAAGGAGCCTTTCATTTGCACATACACAAGTTTATTGATTATCTATCTTTCAAGTGATCTTTTGGTAAATCTTTTCATAGCGTATCTAAGAAAGAGAATTTGAGGAAGAAAGGAGTGTGGAAGTCTCAGAGTTGTAGAGAGCGAAGGGTTTATGAAAACCATAACTTAGTTGACCCCCACGTGCCAGGCTACAGGTGTCCTACGAGGCCCTGCCAGATGATTGGTCTCCATCCAATGATGCTGAGGAAAATTTATTGAATATGCTATCTTATGTTTGTTGAAGTTTATATGCACCAGGTTGATCTGCAGGTCTGAGATGACATGGATCAGGATTTCTACATGATTAAAGGTATGTTCTTATGAGTATTTGATTCTTGCATCATGGATGGTTTGGCACATGCTTAAGGAATGTTTTGGAGGCCTTTTGGTACATAGTTTGATATGGTTGAGGTTCATGTCATGATGATATTGATACATGCTTGAGAAATATCCTTGGTACTTGGTTTATGGATGTTATGGTTCATTTTTAGAGGCATATCTTTGTGATATTGGCATACATTTGAGGTATACACTTGGTATATGTTTTTGGATGTCATATGATTGAGGCATGTCTTATGGTACATGGTTCATAGAGGATATGGCACATGCTTAAGGTATATTTTGGCACATGGTTTGGATACTTGATGTTGAGGATATGTTTTTGATATGATCTATGTGAGTGTATTGGGTTGATGATGATGATGCATTAGTATCAGTGACAATGATAGAGATAGTGACAGATACAATGACAGTGAAAATTTGATTATCAGTATCAATGGTAGTGACAAGTTGAGTCTACGCTTATATTCCAAGGAGGTAGGGAAGGGCAAGGAAAGGAGGTTGTATCCTCCTTCTGGTTGGAGCCAAATAATATAGGGAGTTGGAGCTTCCTTAAGGTTGGAGACTGTAAATTAGGGGGTTGGAGCCTCCTTCCAGTTGGAGCTGGAGAATTCAGGGAGTTGTAGATTCCCTCAAGTTGGAGGCTGTAAATAGGAGGTTGAAGCCTCCTTCCAATTGGTGCTGGAGAATTCAGAAGTTGGTGATTCCTATGAATGCAAACTTTGATATATATAAGGAATAATTTTGTGGTTTTCTCCCATTTGGGTTTCCATGTAAATTTTTTTTGTGCACTGTGTTATATTGTTGAATGGTACTGTTTATGGTTATATGTTCATGAAATATTAAATGAAGGCATAATTGATAACTGTGGATGAGTTGATGCATACATATTTTGGTTAAAAGTGGTTAAAATTCATAATACTAATTCACCCCCCTTCTCAGTATTCCAACTATTGCATCTAGCAAGACATAAGCAATAGGAATAAATAAGAAGAAATGTTGTGGTGCCAAAATTCCAGAATCAAATGGATTAGAGAAGGAGACAAAAACATAAATTTTTCCCATAAATCCATGATTAATTGAAGGACTCATAGCTTTATTACGTCCCTATGAAGATATATAGGGGAGGTTCTATAATCACATAAGGACATTGAGGATGAGCTATAAACACACCTCGGTAAGATTCTAACAGAGCAATCAGACCAACGAGAAGAAGTGACACTTGACATATTAAACAACATACCAGTAATGGTCACTCAAGAGAAAAAAAAACAACTTGATGAGACCAATTGCCTTCAAGGAAGTCTCCAACATAGTTAAAGAACTCCCAACTAACAAGGCACTGGGCCCGACTGGATTTACACCAAAGTTCTTCCAAACATCCTGGCCTATTGTGGGCTAGGAAGTTTGGTAGTTCATGTGATAATATCGAATCTTAGGGACCATACTTTAATATTTCAACTCCACCTTTCTTATTCTCATCCCCAACTCTCAAGCCCCAAACTCTATCGATAGATTCTTACCAATATCACTTTGCAATGTCGTCTATATGATAATCTCCAAAACCATAGCTACAAGGATCAAGCCTATTTTTCCCAACCTAATATCACTCGAACATGAAGGTTATGTCAAGGATAGGTGAATCATGGATGACATCATCATAGAACATGAAACCATCCACTCCTTTAATTCCCCCAAGTCTCCGGGCATGGTTATAAAATTGGATATGTCCAAGGCCTATGAGCGGTTTAACTGGTCCTTTCTAATGAAAATTATTAATGCGTTTTGTTTCTGCAATGAGTGGATTACCTAGATAAAGAATCTCATTTCCTCAACTTTCTTATCCATTTTGGTTAATGGGATTCCTTTGTCCATGTTCAACCCTTCTAGAGGAATTCATAAGGGTGATCCTTTTTCCACCTTTCTTTTCATTCTGGTTGTGGAGGGCCTGGGACGTAGTCTTAAAGCTACCCTATATCAACAACATTTATAAGGCCTAAGTATCCACCCCTTTGTGCCCCCCTTGTATAACCTATAGTTAGTAGATGAAACTATGGTTATGGGAGCTCCCATAGTCCAAGAAACCATTGTACTTAAAAAAATCTTGGAAACCTTCATGCTAGCTTCAGGGGCCTTGATTAATCATGACAAGTCATTAATATTCTTCCTCGAAACACCTTTGAGAATCCAAAGAAACTTGGCAAAAATCCTAGGAATTCAAAGGATCTCCCTTCCATCCAATTATCTTGGTGCCCATCTACCTGAAAACACCATCAAGAATCCCTCTTAGGAAAGCCTTCTGGCTAAAATGGAAAGTAGGGTAGCAAATTGTACTTTTAGGACCCTCAATCTCCCAGGGAGAGTTACCCTACTAAAATTTGTTCTGATATCCCTACCTATATATCTGTTCTCTATTCTAGTTGCTCCAACTAAAGTACTTAAGTCTATCAGATCTCGACAATGAGCCTTCCTGTGGTGTGGCCCCAATAAAACTAGAAAATGAATGTTATTTTCTTGAGATAAAGTTTGCTTATCCCCCAAAACTAGTTGTCTAGGAATTAAGGATTCGTTCGTCATGGACATAGCATTAACAACTAAGCCCTTGTGGTGTTCTGTAAGGTACCAGATGTATTATAATAATCAAAAACAAAAATATTGCAACAAATACCAACATAACAAGAAAATATAGAGAATAACAACACCAACGATGATACCTTTGTTAATATAAATCCAAGTTCACTTGCCTCTTTGAGGGGCAAAAATCTAGCAGAGCAGAGCTCTATTATAATAATTCTCAAGAAAAAACTTTCTCATGCCTTCTACTTCTATTTATACTAATTCTATCTTCAAAAGAACATTCTAGACGAAGATATTTCTAGAAGCATAAACTTCTATTAAGTCTTCTTACATTAGACTTGTTCACATTATTCTCTAGGCCTTATTTACTAATGGCGACCTTTATTACATAGAAAACATATTATTATGGAGAGGGCAAGCTGCGACTGGGGGAAACCCTGGCCATAGGTGCCCTTTTAGCATAGATCTCTTCCGGTGAGGTCTCTCTCACAACTAGACGTAGTCACCTACTCCCGAACATATCTCTTTTGGCATGGTCTCTCTCTCCTGCCTTTCACTGCTGCCTTCTCTCGACTGGACTCTCTAGGCTCCTCGCGCGACGATTTGTCTCCTGGTGGTGGATTGCCATTTGCTACTGCCTTCTCTCGCCTGGAATCTCCAGACTCCTCACATGACAGGTTGTCTCCCGGTGGTGGAGGTTGCACTCTGACTTGATGCGGGCTCGGATGTCGGCCGAACCCATCTCCTTGTGTGGTATGGGATTGATCTATTCGATGCCCGCACCCTCTACTAGCATGGTAGATTCATGGATGCTATATCTGGGAGCAGATCTGGTTCTAGTTACGAGATGCAGTCCTGCTTTTTGGGTGCTCTTGCGAGGGTGATGCCTAGGTTTTCTCAGATCTATTTCTCCTTGTGAGGTCCTTGCTTTATATTTCTCCATTTTTCGGTCAATCCCTATGGCTTCTTTAGTTTGTGCATGGTTTTATGTATGCTCAAATCTGGCTCCCTTAGGTGTCTGTTGATGTTTTTTGCTATATGGTAGAGGTAAGGCCAAAACTTTGAGGTCCTATCCTTGGGCGTGCGATGCGTCTTCATCACTTTGAGGTCCATGGAATGGGCATGCAGTTCAAGGTATATTTGCTACTCATTGGGGTTTTCATTGATGTGGTTGCCTTCTGGTTATGCTAATGTGGAGGTTTTCATACCTCTCTAACCTGGTCCATCCAACAACCAGGGTTTGTTTGGCTTTTCTGTTTGGAGTATTATTCTTTGATGGGATCTCTTGTACTGAGTTTTCGTTCTATTAGGAGTTTATGTCAACTCCTATTTTTTCTTCTTTTTGGCTCTCCAACCAGCTACTTTGTGTCCCTTTGGGATTTTCTACCTAGTATTGGGTCGTGATTTTGGCACCTACAAAATGTAATTTCGTTCTCTTTGGATGAATAGAATTACGATTTTTTCCGAGGGAAAAAAATAAACATATTATTATTCCTACATGAGGGGTTAGGGAGGTCAGGTCCCTAACATGCCCACCCCGCCTTGAAAACAAACCTTTTCCTTGAGGGTTGAGATGGGAATTGTTTTACATAATGGTAGTCGAATTCCATGTGGCATATTGTTGTGTTGTATCCTTCCACTGAACTAAAACTTCCCATATGGTGCGCTGATGAAGACGACATTTGTGGTGGTCCAAGAATGCATGGAGCTTTCTTCATCAAATTCAAGGAGACTGGTTTGAGTCCGACATGTAGTTCCAAACTTTCTTGAGGAAAGAAACATGAAAAACATGATGGAGCTTAAAGTGACTAGGTAGAGCTAACTGGTAGGACACGAAGCCCACTCACTTGAGAATTTATGTTTTGAACAACCCTAATCTGCTTGTCGCTTCATGCAATTCTGATCCATGACCATATTTTCTTTGAGGGTATGGAAGATAACAGGTTGAATGGTAAGTGTGCGGTCGATGTTCTGAACCTTAGAGACCCCAGCTAGGTAGGAGAGAACAAACTAGGGATTTTGACCGTAAACCGCTTCAAAGGGAGTCATGTGAGTGACAAAATGGTAAGATGTGTTGTACCACCATTCAACTAATGGTAACCACCGAGCCCATTGAGTTTGTATGACATATGAAAAACATCACAAATATGATTCCAAGCACTTGTTGACAACTTCAGTTTTTCCATTAGTCTAGGGATGATATGTCATGCTGAGATGTAGCTGGGTTCCCTGGAGCTTGAACAATTCCTATGAAAAATTGCTGGTGAAAGTGGGATCATAGTTGAATACAATAGAGTGAGGCATGCCATGGAGTTTGAAGATATTATCCAAAAAAAATTGAGCCACATTGAATACAATGAATGGGTGTTGGAGGGCACATAATTGAGCATATTTGGAAAGGCGATCAACTGCCACCATGATGACAAACTTATTTTCCGATTTGGGTAATCCAACAATGAAGTCCATAGAAATATTTGTCCATATAATAGGTGGGAAAAGGAGTGATTGGAGTGTTCCTAGAGTTTTGACTGTTTCACCCTTATTACGGTGACAAGTATCACATTCGTCCACAAAGGTGCAAATGTCTTGTTTGATGCCTTCCCCCAAAAAAGAACGTTTTACCTGTTCAGAGGTTTTGTGAAAGCCTGAATGCCCAACTATGGGTGAAGCATGAAGTTTCGAAAGCACAGTGGATTTAAGGTGAGATTGTTTGCTTAAATACAAGAGAAATTTATAGTGAAGCTCCTAATTGTGCTAATATCCCAGAGAATCCTAAGGATCTTGTTGTAATTGTTGGATAAAATGAGCATGTTTGGGATCTTGCAACCATTCCTGGTGAACAACTTGTAGCCAATCCATGACAATGAAAGATAGGGAAAATATGCACCCTTCATCTTCATATTTCCTTGAAAGAGCATCTACAACCATATTTCTATTCCCTTCTTGTAAATGATCTCATAATTATAACCAAATATCATGGTTACCCATTTCTGTTGCTCAGGGGATGAGATTCATTGTTACAGAAAATACTCGAGGCTACAATGATCAATTTTAATTTGGAAACATTGCCCTAATAGATAAGGATGACATAAATATACTACATGCATGATATCCATCATTTCTTTTTCATAGGTAGATTGGCCCAATTGGCACTCCGAAAGTTGTTTACTAGTAAAATCCAAAGGTCTAGCATCTTGCATGAGGACGGTCCCAATGCCTTTCCCCGAGGCATCACATTCTAGTACACAAATCTTGGTGAAGTATGGTAGTGCCAAAACATGAATCATGCACATAGCCTCTTTCAAGGCGTGGAAAGATTGATTAGTTGTGGTAGTCCAACTAAAGGCATTCTTTTCAAGGAGAACAATGAGAGGAGTTGTAATTTTACCATAATTTAATACAAACTTGCGATAATAGCCTATTAAAGCCAGGAAACCACATAGGATTTTAAGAGTTTTAGGCAAGGCCAATCCTTCATAGCTTCAATTTTCTTAGGATCCACACATACACCATCCTTTTTGACAATATGATCGAGGTGCTCAACTTTAGAGGCTCAGAAATCACATTTAGACTGTTTGAGAAAATGTTTGCACTGCGATAGTAGATGGAGAACTTGATCCACATGGATGAGATGGGATTTCATAAATGAGAATATCATCAAAGAAAACTAAGAAAAAATTATGGAGGAACGAACAAAATACATGATTCATGAGACTTTGAAAAGTGGAAGGGGCATTACATAGGCCAAAGGGCATGATCAAGAACTCATAGTGACCCTCATGAGTGTGAAAAGAAGTTTTGGTAATATATTCCTATTTCACATGTATCTGGTGGTATCCAAAGCATAGATCAAGCTTGTTAAAGTACTGATCCCCACTTAGTTCAACCAAAAGATCATCAATGTCATGAATAGGGAATTTGTCTTTGATTGTGATTTTGTTGAGGGTGCAAAAATCATGACACATGCACCAGGTGCCCTCTTTCTTGAGGACCATGAGAGAAAGAGAAGAATAACGACTAGTACTAGGACAGATAACACCCTCCTCTAGCAATTCCTGAACAATTTTCTCAATTTCATTTTTCTGGGCAAAGGGATGATGATAAGGGAGAACATTGGGAGAAAGACTGCCCGGGACTAGAGGAATGGAATGATCATGGGGGCCATGGGAAGGAGGAAGTCCATGGGGAGTGTTAAAAACAAATTGGTGTTAGACAAGTATAGATTGAAGGTCAGGATGCATGAAGGGTGTCTCAACTGCTTGAATGGAATGGAGTTGGGAAACAATGTTGGAATAACCTTTTTTTAGTAGCTTTTCCATTATGTTGGAACTGATGATTTCAGGGGAGCCTATTGTGATTACTTGAAACTTATATTGCTGTCCCTCTTGATGGAATTTCATGGTTAAATATTTAAATCCATGGTGATGGGGCCATGTGTGCGTAACTGTTGGCCCTTGACCAAGTTTTTTGGAAACAATGGTCGTGTTTGATCACTTTTGAGACTTCTACAGGCTGGTCGAAGATGGAGTGCCCAGGTGGAGTGAAGATCGAGGGATCTCACTCATTTTGTGGGCTTGGGGACCCAACAAAGGGTTTTAGGGTTTATGTAATGGGTTAAGGGATGCCGGCCCATGGGTTTACCCATGATTGGGCCTCTTTGTAAATTTATAAATAAGTAGCCAAGGGATGTAAGAAGTAGTTCTAACAAGTTGTTGGTTGCTTAGTGCATGGTGATATGGATTTGTGCAAGAGAATGTGTTAAGACTTGCAGAGCTAAGTGCAAGTGATTGTAAGAGGCTTAGTGCAACATACTGTGTATGAAAGGCTCTGTGCTGACAGAAGGAGTTGGCTTTGCGCCTTGACCTAATTTTGGGGAAGGTGGATCTAGTGCACTGTGCGCAAATCACCTGTCCAGTGCGAAGCTTGGCTCTGTGGCTTTGTGCACAGGAGAAAACAAATGTAAGAATCTTGAAGGCTAATAAAGAAGAAGAAGAAGAAGATTGGTGGACATAGCCCCACACTGGGGTGAACCATGTATATCCTGTGTTGATGTGCTTTGTGCGATGTTTATGATGTTGTTTATGTTGTTTATCTATTAGTGTACTGATATTTATATATGTTGGATAGATGTATGGATGCTTAGTTCTATATTGATGGTAAATGAATGCTAGATCTGATTTAATGCTATGTGATAAGTAATGGAAAGTACTTGATCTTTATTGTTACTGCATTGTTCTATAATAAGGGTTTAACCTGTGATGTGAATGAGACTCATAAACTAATGCATGTTGTTGACTAAGTGCTCTATTAAGTGTTGTAATCACAGATCTGTGTCCTATCTTGGTTGTAGACACTTGAGTCCTGCAACCCCCCTGCCTCTACCTCGGGTGAGACTTCATTTGCTTCGCAGATGTTGCCGAAAGGGCCGGTAGTTAGGGTTTTGTTGGTGCGCTCTTGAAGCATTGAACCTTGGGTTTGCCCCTGTGCCAACAAATGGTTCGGTTTCTAGGACCTGAAACTGTGATTGCCGGGAACTGAATAAAAGAGAAAGCTCTGTGCGTAGATCTGTTGGTGTAGTGCACAATATTCTACTTAACTTGCGAAGCTCTATGCTAAGAAATATACCTGATCTGAAGGAAAGGGTAAGATCTTAAATCTTTGTGCTCTGGTAAAGGTAAGTTAAGTGAATTTTTTTTATTTCAAAAGCATGAATCTAGGTATGTTTAATAGATTTTGTCATAGTCTAAAAACTAGGGCACAATTAGAAGAAAGAATTGATATGAATAAATTTGATAGAGATAGATAAAGATATGTTATTCCCATGCATAGAAAGAATTTTTGGACTAACAAATGGATGCAAGAACCTAGAAAGAATTTTTGCAGCTTGCAGGTGCAGCACTGTGATCCTAGTGCACAGTACAAGAGAGGTTGGGGATCGTTTAAAAGAAAGAGAGGATTGAGACTGTGTTATAATTGCAGAAGACCGGGACATCTTGCTAAAGATTGCCCTGGTATAGGTCCTCTTTGTCTTTGTTGTAAAGCTATTGGTCACGAGGTTGAGGATTTCCCAAGGATGATTGCTAAAGTTGAAAAGATGAACATGAGACAAGAAAACTATAACGAAAGTCAAGAGACTAAGGATATATTAGAGAATCATACAGAAAAGGAGTCCAAGACTATGTTAATACAGTTAAAAGAAGTAATGAATGATTACATAGACATCAGTTTACTAGAGATCCTGAAAGAAAAACAACGCATAGTTACAAGAATAGAAGACTTCGACATCGACTGTGTATTGGATGAGGAAACACATGTGAACACTATGCCAGAAAGCACTTGGGAAATTTTGGGAAAGCCTGCTATGATACCTTCATTGGGAAGGATAGGCTTGTTTAAAGGAAAGATGATAACCCTATGTGGAAGAGTTACTAATGTACCTATGATTGCTCAGGAGACATCGACCAGAGAAGAATTTGAATTCATTAAATTTGTTGAGAGCAACGCCCCTTTTCCACTCTTGTTAGGAAAGACTTGGATGGAGAAGGATCAGATTAGAAGGAAAGCAGAGGAGGAAGCCATAGAATAGAAAAAGAAAGAACTAAGGAACTTCATAGCAAGAAAAATAGAATGACTAATAGAATAACAAGAGGGTAAGTTGAAGCAACAAAGGGAAAGAGAATTATCTATCAAAGTTGAAAGAATGCAAAAAGGTTTGAAGGACCTGTCCATGCAAGAAGAAAGTATATCCACTCAGGACCTAATAAGAGAAGTGGTATTACCTTTGAACCCTTTCAAAGAACATCAAAAACATGAAGTCACTACGCTAATAGAGGATAAGAATAAGAATGGAAAGAGGAATCCAGAGACTCATATCACAGGAAAGAAGGCAAGGAAGCTCAGTAAGAAGAAAGCCAAGTGGGAAAAACTACAGAAGGTTCTAGAGAAGACTTCACAGAAGGCAGGATTGTAGGCCCTGAACCTCACTAGAACAACAGAACCACGCAGAATATGACTTCACCATGGTGAAGCTATATGACTGTTGGAGGTGCCCCAACCATTAGAATGATGCTCTAGAACGACAAGAAGCACAGTTATTGACGGAAAGACCTCCATTGGACCGTTGAGACCACACCATAACGACTTGATTCACATTGATGGACACATTCCTACTCGTTGGAGGAATCTGTTATGACGTTGTTTATTTAACCCGTCGGACGCTGCGCCAGGACCACTTTTTGCCACTTGTGATTATCCGAGATAACAAAGAACCGATTGCATATCACGCTGTGATTTATAGACCTTGCCATCCATTTGATTACCTTGTTTGTCTGTTCGCCTACCCGATCTTTTTTGTTACAAGTGTGAATGTCGGGCAAACATAGTGCATTAGAAAAGTTTGTGGAGGATATTCTTGTCGAGCTCATGGCTGAGAAAGTCATGTCTATAGGAATACAAGTGTAGTTGACTAGAGGATTGAAAGCATCCCCTTTGACTGTACATTGTTCTAGCCACACTATTGAGAAGTGAAGCAAGCACCATGATGATCTGGCTAACGTGAAGCAGATACTGACGGTCTTACCGGAGTACATACTGCCCTTGGCTAGCGCAGTTAGCCGCGAGAGTATCCCACGTGACTTTGAATACACGCTGATGACTGCATACATCTTGAAGGGGATACACATAGTTGGACCCTAGTTAGGACATATCCCAGCTCTAAAGAACAACGACTTCAACCTCAGAGAAAAGAAGAACTACGCGATGTTCACACCACATCGATATTTGATGAAAAAGACTGGGAAGAAGCCATGCATAGTCTCCCAACCATGGATTAAGGAGCTCGCGCAGTCGACGATCCTAAATGTAATGAAGATCCCTCACTTTGACAGACATCAGGAGGTTAATGCTTGAGTTAAAATCCTCCTGTTGTGTTACCATGGAGGATATCTGTGGCTAGAAATGTGTGTCACTATGGATCCAACGCTGATCCACCTCATCACAAGACTAAGCATGCAGGGACTGGACCCTCAATAGTTCTACCTAGGGAAGACTTCAGATTGATCCCTGGCACAACGCATAAAGGAAGACTATGGTGATGTAGAAAAGGGAAAGTGAGGCTACAAGGTAGCCTCCATCCAGGATGGCGCAGTGCGCCTAGCTTGTCAACTTATAGTTCGTAATCTCATCAGAAAGAACCATCCGACACAGGTCATAGGATTTGTAGTAGACCTCGCAAGGAAGTCCATAGAAGGAGTGAAAATGAACTAGGTGAGCTACCTCGTCAACGAGATCGAGAGGGACTGCCGCGAAGCGTAGGATCAAGGCTACGAGTTCCATTTCAGTTGGTTATTGCTTTTAATCACATTTGTCGCTTGGAAAATGCCGGAAGAAGAAGCCTTCCTAGAAGTTGAGCCATCTGAGCCATTGGCCGCAAGGTTCTCCACCTCGTGGTATACAAACGACATGTCGAAGTAGTGGCAGTTGACCGCTGTCTTCCATGCTTACTATCAGTAGCCGAAGTGTGCCATTAAGGAATTTCCACGTATGACGTCGAACACATTACACACGTACAGACCGCTAGCTAAGTTCCACGTAGGTTGACACTTTATCTACATCACTGTGTGCAGGGATGAAAGTAAGGAGGAGCTATAGTCCTATTATAAACTGACTGACGAAGACATGGAGGAGATCACCAAAGAATGGCCAACAGATTTCCTTGTACCGCTCGAAGATGTAGACCTCTCTGACCCCGACATCATAGGAATCCCTTTGGTCACCCAGGTCGAACATGATGGATAGACTAGCCTGAAGAAAAAGAAGAAAAAGGAGGAAGTACATGACATAGAAACTGATAAGGAGGACAACACCTCAGAGGAGAGTAGACTGTTCGACAACACAGGTATTCCAACAGAGGATGAACACCTTCAGTAACCACTCACATAACCAGGTCAAAGATCAACACATCGATGTTTTCACGTGGTAAAACCCCTACAGGGAAACATCCACTGCCCCAGCCAACGCGACCACTTGGACCAGTTTATTAATGCAAAGAAAAAGATTACGAAGATATTTTACAAGAGAGTTTCTCACAATCGATCATCGGCAAATGACTCTCCATGCTCTTTAAATAGAGATCATGGACCAATCGAGTGTTAAGCCACAGATCAATGGCCATTAAGATCGAGGAGAGTACGAGCCGTCAGATCACTCTATGTTGGGAACATATCGTGACTGTCGGATTTCCTAACTACAAATGCATACTAATGCATACTAAAGAAACACACTAAGAAACACACTTTTACCTAACGACATATTAGACCAAGTAGATCTTAACTAACTCCTAAGTGTCTAAATATCCTAACATCCCCCCTTAAGAACAACTTGGGATAGGATTGAAGGATTTACAATAATGACACAATAGGAGAAGGAAGGAGGCATTAGAGCCTATCCCCCCTTAATGACAACTTCTTGAACTCCTAACATAGATCAAAGTTTGGAAAACTTCACTTCTATAAGAGACTTTGTGAAAATGTCTGCAACTTAATCTTCTATAGGGAAAAAGAGCACTTCAATAACTTGATCATGAATGAGCTTTCTGATGAAGTGCATGTGTAGCTCAATGTGTTTTCTATGTTGATGTTGAACTGGGTCTTTGGTGAGCTTGATGGCTCTCTGATTATCACACCAAAGGCTGGTCGGATGCTGGTGCTGGAATCCAAACTCTGAAAGGATCTGTCGAAGCCACAGGGATTCTTGACTTGCATTTACCATTGCTCGGTACTCTGCTTCTGCTGAAGAAAGTGCAATAGCCTTTTGTTTCTTATAGGCCCAAGTGACAGGTCCTGAACCAAGGCTGAAAACATAACCTACAGTAGACTTTCGATCATTAGGGTCACCAACCCAATCTGAATCAGTGAAACCAACCAATAAGGGAGTCCCCCCTGAACTGTAATGTATCCCAAACTGAACTGTACCACGAACATAGTGAAGTATCCTTTTAGCTGCTTTCCAATGGCTTTCATGGGGTGTTTGCATATATCGGGCAACAAGACCAACAACAAAGGAAAGATCAGGACAAGTATGAGTCAAGTATAAGAGGCTACCAACTAACTGACGATACAGGGTGGCA
>ML787590.1:69810-95207 GCA_009831015.1 Picea engelmannii | reverse complement strand
TTATGTTTATAACTCTGAATTTCACAGTAAAGACTCACTGCCACTAAGATTAATGATTCAAAGTGAAAAATGAGAGTAAATCGTTAATAATCTACACTAACTGATTCACCCCCCCCCTCTCAGTTAGTTCATACCTGTAACATTGTCATACTACATCCAACCCTTCAAGGATGAGGTATTATGTGATGTTTCCCCATTGGATGTCTGTGATGTTTTGTTGGGCAAACCATATATGTGGAAGCGCCATGCTATTTATGAGTCTCGACCTTGTAGTGTCATTGTTACTCTAGGGGGTCATCTCTACAGAATACTAAAGGTAGTTCCAACTATTGTCCCACCTAAACAGTGTCGTAAGGTAGTATCTCATACTACAAAATTTAGCTTCTTCACAATCTGTTCAAAAGGTGAACAGAAGGTTACTGCAACGACTACAGCCTCGACCCAAGCACCTTATATCCAACAGAAGTAGGTCGACAAGATTGTAACAAAACACAAAGATTCCTTCTGCACACAGTCATCTCATGTAGCCAGACTGGTTAAAAAGGTCCAACCCTTCCAACTATAGGTTTGTGACAACCTTCAACAAACCAAGCAGCGCGATGTCTCCAACAAGGCAAGCAACTCACCAAGATTCAGATTTGGTAATCGCTTTCCCCTGTCCCTCGAGAAATCAATGCAATGGAGACCATTGCTTCCTAAGGAGGGAGGATTGATCCAGGTGGATATCGGTGGCCACCCACCTTTTCCAACTGGCTCAAAACAGTTTTATGGCAATTTTGGTAATTTACTATTTTTAGCAGTTTTTCGGGTCCTGAACTTCCGGAGCCGTTTTGAGGCCCTAAACGACATTTTTTGGGAGAACAGGGAGCAACATGTAGTGAAGATCAATGTTGCTCACACAAAAGTTGCAGTCCACAGATAGATCTTTCCAACGAGCTATCGTGCGCCCCAAACAAAGATCGTATGCCAAAGTTACGCCCCTGGGAAGTTGACGTATCAACTACCCCCATCGGGGCTCGCAAACCTTTTGGCTTTTCATCTTTCGGGGTTAGGGTTTTGGATTTTCCTTATGTTAAAAAGGTCCTTAGAGCCTCATTATAATAATAATCTTCTCATGGATGCGAATAGCCGTCACATCTCTTCTCAGAGATAAGCTGCCACCATTCTAGCGAGTCTTCCACTCTGTATTTTACAGTCTTTGTACATTTTCTCTCATTAATAGAAAATTGCATATTACTGTATCTCCGTGTTTATGGTTGCATCTCTGATACATTTTTGTTATACTATTGGATATCCACGATATCTCTATGCATTTATTTATTATATCTCCGCTCTCATTTTGTGCTGAAAATAATCTGGATCAATCTTCCCGAGTGTTGTTCTTAGTGTCACTATAAAGTCAAGCGGTTGATCAATTGATCTAGAGCTAGTTTCAGAAGACTTAGGGGAATATTGATATACCTGACAGTACATGGGAGTGATGGTCGTGTACATATTTTTTCTGATGCGGTACTACTCGAAGGGGTACCAACAAGGGTTACATAGGTTTCCAATAAGGTGAAATGTTTATTTCAAGTATCCCCATGAAATCGTCTGCATATCCCACATGTACTCTTCCCTAGCTCTATTTTTACTCATTGAGCGACATATCTCTGTGCTTTAAATATGTCGACAGTACACGTCTCTACCCTAAAAAACAATTCCCACAATTGACAAGAGATCTGCGTGCACTTCGCCAGATCCTCCTTCCCCAAGTAGTTCTAGGCATAGAGCCTTACACAGTCTGCGCACAAAGCACTACAGATGACTTGCACTTAGCTCTACAAGTCTTAATCTTGTCTTCTTGCACATAGCCAATACTATCACTCAACCATCGATCACTACTTACAATGCCTAATATTCTATTTATACATTACAAAATAGGCCTAAGCATGGGTAAACCCATGGGCCGAAATTCCCATACCCGTTACATAGCCCCAAAACCCAAAAATCCCTAAAGAGGGGATGAGATCCCGCGATCTCCACTTCGCCTTACACTCCGCCTTCAATAGCCTGTCGAAGTCCCAAAAAGTAGATCAAACATGACCAAGGATCCTCAAACTTGGTTAAGGGCCAACAGTCCCCCAAAACTCACCTGTGACTCATCCCGAGTCACTTTGATCTGGGTAGGTCCACCTCAAAATCCTCGAGCTTGGCTCGATCTGCTTCGACTTGTTGCCGTGCTATGGCCTCCTGTTCAGTGAACTCTTGGATGAATGCTTCATTGACAAGTCCCTCTTGGTGCTGTTCAACTACAATGACGACTTGCTCTAGCTCTGCTCCTCAGCCTTCGATCTCTTAGAACAGTTGGAAAGCCTCATCCTGTATAGGTTGGAGCCTCTGAGTCATGACCGCCATGGTAACATGAAAGTAGGATCTTGACATAGGCGTTAACTTCTTGGTTCCTTCCAAAGTGTGGGATTTTTATTACGTTCAAAAGGGTGGACTCTGCGAGGTTCATCGTCCACGGCTAGGGGATTATTTTCAAGTTCTTCCCCTTCGTCATGGTCAAGTATTTATATGGGGAAAGCATACTATGGTTCTTGTGGTCTCCTAAGTTGAAGTTGTTGAACTTCAACGTTGCGATCTTGTCCTGCTGTGCTCGAACTGTGCATATCCCCTTCGGGAGGTACACAGTAACCATGGTGTACTCAAAATCTCTCGGCACACTATCACGACTCACTGTCCCAATTAGAGGCGGGATGTAGTCGGGTAATATGGTCGGGATTAGCTTCGCATTTGCTAGGTCATCTCTATGCTTGGTTCTCTTTTCTGTGATGACTCAGGATGGTTCGGATCCGTGAGCGGTTGACGGAGAGGCTTGCACTCCTCTCGTCGAGGATACTTGAATACTTGCAGGCATTACTTTCTCGTCCATGAGATTGATGAGAACTTCTTCGATGATTTTCTCCAAGGTGCTGAGATCGTCCGACATATATGCTTAGATCACAACGCGGTAGAAATGAGTTCTCTCTGATACAATTCGCAAAAGTGTTCTCAGTGCAACAGTCGACGAAATAAGTAGACAACAACGTAATGGATATTTCCAATGGACAAGAGACCTTCATTAATTCGTTTCGGTCCATTACGACACAGTCCCAACGGTTTGATGGCGGGATTTCTGACCATAAATGCCATTCTACCCATTCAGGGTATCGGTCTAATGGTTATACTGTTCCCAATGACTATATTTCTTCGCCATGCCAAAGTGCCATGTGACGCTGTTCTAATATCCCGACGAAGTTCCATTTTTGCAAATTTTCCTTCTGCGAAGTTCCTTCTGGAATCTTCTGTAATTTCTCGATCTTTGCTTTCTTCTTACTGAGATTTCTAGCCTTTTTCCTAGTGATTTTCATCTCATTATTCCTCTTTCCATTATGATTCTTATCTCTTGTTGGCACATGGCCAGACCCAGGGTTCAACACTACAACAACGCACCAACAAAACCCTAACTACCAACCCTTTCAGCGATACCTGCGAAGTAGATGAAGTCTCACCTGAGGTAGAAGCAGGGGCGGTTGTAGGACTCAGATGTATGCAACCTTAGCCAGGACACATATATGTGATTATAACACCTTATCAAAGCACTTAGTAATTACAGTTCACCAGTATTAAACCAGTATCTACTTCACAAACAATACCCTAATTAAAGAGCATCGCAGTATTCAACCAGATCTAGTATGTTCAAGCACTAAGCACATCCACATAAATCAGATCTAACATTCATCCATATTATTAAGCATGTAGAGTCAACAGATCTATCTATCATTTATCTATATCAAATCATCTAAACAAGTAAACACATAAACACATAAACACATCAGTACATTGCACAAAGCAAACATAACACAAGATATACATGGTTCACCCCCACCCTGGGGCTATGTCCACCAACTCTTCTTCTCTTTATTATCTTCTGTCAAGTGTATTACAAGCACACAATATCAGAACACTACTCTGCATAGGACAGGAGATCTGCGTGCACTTCACCAGATCCTCCTTCCCCAAGTATTTCTAGGCACAGAGCCTTACACAGTCTATGCACAAAGCACTTCAAATGACTTGCACTTAGCTCTGCAAGTCTTAATCACATCTTCTTGCACATAGCCAATACTAGCACTCATCCATCGGTCACTACTTACATCTCCTAGTCTTCTATTTATACATTACAAAATAGGCCTAAGCATGGGTAAACCCATGGGCCGCCATTCCCATACCCGTTACATAGCCCAAAAACCCAAAAATCCCTAAAGAGGGGCCGAGATCCCGTGATCTCCGCTTCGTCTTGTGCTCCACTTTCAACAACCTGTCGAATTACCAAAAAGTAGGTCAAACATGACCAAGGATCCTCAAACTTGGTCAAGGGCCAAAAGAGGCATATGGTAACATCATGGTGGAAGGAGATTCAAAGTTAATTACTAAGACCATCAAAAAGATAGTAAATGGCTTGGATGTGGATATTGTTTCAAATAATTGGTGCCTGACTTCCAAGTGCACATAGTTGGACACTCTTATCAACTCCAATCCAAACATCACACCACTTCATGTGCACAAAAGGCCAACAAATTGGTGGATAGGTTAACCAACAAGGCAATAACCCTACCAAACCAATAAATGATTTTAAGTTAGGGATTAGTAAGAGCAAGCCAACTCAAATCTGATAGCCATGATATTAATGAGAGGGACAACAATAATACCACAAGAAAGTCAATCAATGCTAGTGGGAGGTTCGAGCAAGCCACAACCTGATCCAATCCAATGATGGCGAATCATCATGATGACAGGGCCTACATGGAATGGTGATTGCACATATGGAAAATAGGTGAAATTAATGGAAACAATAGGTGGAGGAATGTCTTGTACCATGGGTAGGATGAACATAATCAAAATTAGACGGTCAAAGTACACAGGGGGCACAATCACCAACATGATCACCTCCCTCCATGTTCAAAACGATTAGGAAATGATCACTCCACCCTCCCAAGGCAACATAATGAGTTTGTGAGGGAGGATAGGGCAGTGTAGGGAGATGGAGAACTCAAGAATTAAACCAAACTTAGGGATTCAATCAAGACTCCTCTCTAGTGATAGTTCAAACAATAATCGACGAGGAGGATGAGACAAGAAAAACACAAAGAAACTAGAATAAAATTCACCACTAGGAACATAGAGGAGTCAATTTTGGGACATGAATATTCTTAGCATGGAAGAACATAACTCTAAGAAGATAGGTAGGGGAAGGAACCTTGATTCCAAGGGAAAAAGAATCATCATGGAAGATATTTGCATCAATAAATCGATAATAACCAAAGAGGAAAACGAGTGAGGTCCATGGAAATAAAAGAGCATCAAGAGTAGGATATGTGCACTCCCAAGGCTCAGCGGGAAAGGAGGCTCAATGGTTCTATCAGGATCACTTCAAGGAAACCACGAAGCTGACTTTGAAATGATACGAGGCAAGGGCGCATTAGAGTAACATGGAAATGACCAAGTAGGACATTGTAGAGGAAATGATTGGATGGGTGAAAGACTATGGATTCTCACGCACCAGAGACACCAAACTTCAAAGAACCACACAACTATACTATACCCTTAAATTTATTCTAGCACAACCTCTAGAAGATCAACACACTCCTCAATTTAAATTCATGGCCAAACTAGACCAACTGGAGCACCAGATTGTAATGTTGGATAAAAAGGTGGAGGTAATGGCTCGCTATGCCCTGAAGGTATATTTTGTGCAATCAGAGAAGCTAAGCAACAAGACAGTCCTAGTATAGTAGCAACCCAATCAAGTAGGCAAGGAAGGGGGATGAACATAACCCATAGAAATTAGAGATGACAAGCAACATGAGGAAGATGGAAAGACCAAAGCTGATGGAGAGGAACTCGAACATAGGACTCGGCCATAGAACCAATAAGTGGAACTAGGTTTAACTATGTTTTTAGATTGACTATGCTTAGTATCTATATCAAGTATATTATGTGTAGATAAAGGCAACTAGAATTTAGGTTGATAGATTATACTCTACATAGACATGGTTTATAGAAACATCACAACATATATTTTCAAGTCTTGTAGCCTCGTTTCCTATATGGCATACTACATGGCATGCTAACTGCAACATTTTGTCCATAATAGAAATTTAGAACTTAGCTTACAAAAAAATATAAAAAAAATTATATGTGATTGGTTCAATAATAAAACATAATAAAATCTACATCCATATACGTCATAACTATAAGTCAAATATATAATTGGCTAAGAGCTCATCTTCCTCGAATGTAAGAAAACAAATTAATAACCCAAAACTCAAAAGCATTTAGTAAGAGTGAAAATTTACCATTTTATGGATGACTAATGAATTATTATAGATGACTAAATTTTATTTGCACATAATAATATAACTACACATGAAAATCTTGAAATTACAATAAAAACTAAACCAAACTTGAAAAAAAAACCAAAAAAAAACAACTATGAATCAAATACGATTTGAATATTCATCATATAAACATGCATAATTGTCATATTTATAAATCATATATACATATATAATTGTCATATTATGAACCATATATACATGCATATAGTTATTATATTTATGAAACACGAAGTTAAATCTATGATAGAATTGTTAATACTTTATCAACATAGTTATAATTAAAACAATTACTTATGTCTTTACTAGTCAACCTAGTATAACCAACATTATGATACACAAAATTAAATTTATAATATAATTGTTAATTCTTTATCAATATACTTATAATTAAAACAATTACTTAATATTTTAATTGGTTCACTAGCCAACCTAGTATAACCAACAACTTAGTYGACCACTTATTATTGTACTGCCTCCCAGGCAGTATACATAGTGATGAGTTCACTTTGACTTTCTATTAATTTGGGTTGACTTTAAAAWTTTTGTAAAAAACTTAATGTGTAACATAACAAACTCAAAATTTTATTTTTTAATATGTAGAAAAAACTAAATTTTCTTACATTTCATTGACTGATAACTTTATAGTGTTATTGCAGCCTTCACGTATTTCGAGTTCAAAATTAACTCAATGACATTAGGTAAGGATAAGTTGAATTTAATAATTTTATATTTGTATTTAATAATTTATGGTCTTTTTTCCCTGTGTTTTTCCTAAAAGGGCTTCCCTAGCTCCAGGATTCAGACAGACTAACATGTCACGCGCATCGGATATTCGTCGTACGACCACGAGGTCCGGTTCAGGTCACGCGCATCAATTCTGTTTTCAGACAGTGGGTCCCCCCCTTATTTCGGGGAGGCAGTACACGCAGCCACACTGCCTTGTTTACCCTAGCCAAAAGTCATGTTCCACCATCAAAGCATATTAATAATGTGTATAAGTTTACAAATCTTGCAAAGAACAAATTAGATCAAATACATTCACTCATACTTTTACATTTTCAATAAATTAATAAATTATCCACTAGGCATCTTTTGTGTGTAAATTTGAATGAGTAAAAGGTGAGTATCTAAATCGTAATGAGTAAAAGGGTGAGCAAGTAAGATTATTACAAGAAATGGTGGCTTCTTTAAATTTAGCAAGCATCACTCCAAAGGAAGGACCCTATGTTTGAAATAATGGAAGGTAGAGGTCAAACTCTAACAAGGTTGCATGGCAGCGTATATTTGTTGTTATGTAGGTATAATAAAATAATAGCTGTAGTAGTTTTTGACACGGTTTATCGATTTTGGTTAAATATAGAGAATTGTGTAACATGTAAAAAAAAATTTAGATATCAAAATATAGAACATTATAAACAAGGAAATAGGATTCAAATATGACTTTTTGAATATGTTTTCATTGTGGGTATAGAGAGCTCTAGTATAAGAAACAATATTTACTGAATACATATTTCATAATCCAAATTGATTTGGGTGAAATACAAATAAAAATTTGGAAGCTGTATTGAAATGGATGGAATCTTATACCCATGACATAATCCGTATGAAGAAGACGTGGATGAGGATTCATAGTGTGTATATTGTATTGAGAGTGGATTGTAGAGTATTAAAATATATTTATGACAAAGAAAATCTATTTTGCACTGCCTTGTACCGGGTTAACATTCAACCAGTTTACTCAAACAAACAATTTTATTAATAACAAAGAAATTATTACATCACACAGATAGAGGCATAGTGTATGTATACCCTCTATAACCTTACCTTAACATGGCATACAATTTATCATTATTCTCCAACAAACAACGGGGGGCTTAAAGATTAACTTAGTTTCCAAAGCTGATCTACTGCGACTAACGGGTGCAACTCTCTCAATACCATAGTTTGAGAGTCTAAGTTTGTCAATTTTGGCACAGCTCAGATCCACATAAAACTTACACACCACTTCCTCGCACCGGTATCTCTAGCCACCAGAATCAATGTGGCTATCATAGACACTACAAGTGTATGCTTTGCCCTTTAAATCACCAGTCATAGAACCCGTCACAAAACCCGCCACAAATTTTAGTTTGTGTTTTGCGTGCCCACCGAACTCAAGTGTTTGAGGGAGCGTCATACACAAGGGATGAAGCCTTAAGTCACACTTTTCAGTTTCAAACACATAACCTTTCACCACATTCGAGCAGGCATTACAGGGATGCCTGGGATACGTTTTGGGACGAAATTTAAAGCTCAGATCATTGTGAAAGGGGTGTTGGCAGGCATCAAGAAGGGTGGCTTAGGCCTCGTGTAGAGTGAACTTGTGGCAAGATTTAAACTTGCACGTGTAACCGATGTTGGCCCCATATTCTTCGCATCTGCTGCATTTGTAGGCCATAAGGCCCTCCGACCACAAGAGCTCATGGGCATGGCGGGTGGCATTAAACGATAGTCCCTGCTCTCCCTCTCCCTGTTCTCTATCATCTCTGACTATTGCATTTGGATCCGAACCCACCATGAAGGAGGCGCAATAAAGACAGACCAAATTTCTCTGAAACAAACTGCACATGAAAATGATATTAGGGTCACTGTGCCAGCATTAGCCTTGTCTTATCATTATTTATATGAAATAAGAGGATGATTCGATTTGGGGTACGCTCCTCTTGTATATAATATGTATGACACAATTATTTCTTTATTCAACAAATGTCTAGAGGAGCAGAAGCTAAAGAACGCCAACACAATGAGTTAACCATGGGACTCGGGGTACCTCCCGAACTTCCTATGAATTGGCCGAACGCCTCAATAGCCATGGGGTTGGTAGACAACTCATAGATCATCAAGCAAAGGGTCTCATTGCAGGGCTGTCCAAGATGCATAAATTCTGGAAATTAAACCATAGGAGCTGGAGTTCGTGTAATACTCGGTGTGTGAACTGTGACAGAGGGAGAGCTTAAGGCCGCTAGACAACATTAGAGAAATACCTTGAGTATGTTAAGCTTGTGAAACTTTTGTAAACATACATGTTGTAAAACAATGAAGATGTATACTATCGATGTAAATTGCATGTTATACCCATGTCCAACACAAAGACCACCACATTGCCACTCAACAAACGGCCACGACATTGCCACTCAAACAACGACCACGACAACCAAGTTGCCAGGGAAATTGAAAATCAATGTATCACATTGAAAAAAAAACATTTATTGCTTACAAGTAATGCTATACTTTATTTCCAGCATTACTTTCCAACATTACTCAGTTGGGGAAAAATTACAAAGCAAACCTATGCTTTAAACTAAGATTGAGGTGCAAAATTTTGGTGGCTCTGCAATAACAGGGTCATTTGAACCACCAATCAAACATAAAAAAAATGCTTTAAACTAATAACTGCCGAAGATGTTTTTGTTAAAACTTTGGTTAAATTGCTAATATTTAAATAAGTGAAAGAAAACTAATATTGAGTCAATGCATATCGATTTCTATATACCTATACCTTCGGTAGGTATAATAACGAAACAATTAAATATGGTTTCGGTGAGTAAAGTTTCTTTCTCTAAGAATATTTGGGTATAGTCCTTTCTCCTCAAAAGTGCAATGTCAGAATATCACTAGCCCATCCTCTATATCAGATAATGAAAGATTTTCTAATACCCCATTCATGCCTGAATAATACAATTAACTTCCCCTTAACAAAGAGAGAATGTATCGAAATGGTGGAAAGGACATCTAAGCCTTAATATAATATGTTTATCTTGGAATATAAGTTAAAATACTTTGCATAGAAGTTCAAATATTAAATATTTGGAAATAGATTTACATGCAAATAGGAATTCAATAAGAAAATTTAGTTAATCCAATAAAAAATGTTGTTGAATGGTCATAATGCAAATTGGGCGCAAAAGAAAGATTATTTTTTCCAAGAAAAAATATTGTTGAATGGTCATAATGCAAATTGGGTACAAAAGAAAGATTATTTTCTTATGTAAATAGAAGAACATGAAAATAAAATATTATTGAATGGTCATAATGCAAATTGGGCACAAAAGAAAGATTATTTTCTTATGCAAATAGAAAAACATGAAAATAAAATATCGTTGAATGGTCATAATGTAAACTATGCACAAAAGAAAGATTGTTTTCTTAAGAAAGATTGTTCTCTTATGTAAATAGAAGAACATGAAAAGAAAGAAGATAACTTCTAGAAGTAGAAGTCAAGGGTCACTTGGTTGAAAAAAAGGTGATTGAAACACCACATATTTACATCAAATCAACATTTATAACAAAATATATAGATAAAAAATTAGCAACAATGAGATGGATGGTAGAAAAAATATATAGATAAAAAATTAAAAACAATGAGATGGATGGTAGACTTAAGAAAGGAGATGTGTTAAGAACTTTGAGCTTTCTTAAAAAACTTACTAACAAATATTTAAGAGGATAGAGAAGTGATTTTTGTAGTAAGATTTCCAAAATAATTACATAAGAACAAAATAAAGACCTTCCAATAGACTCAAAAGAGGAGGTGAAGAAAGTAGGCTTTAAATGGATATAGATTTTAAATGGATATAGATGAGACTCTTGATTTGAATGGTTTACCCTTTATATTTTATCAAGAATTCTAGGACATCTTATAATTCATAATTAGAACTCAAAACCAACTACTTAATGCCACAAAAGTAGTAGAAGAATATTAAAGGTCTAGAAGAATATTAAAGGTCAAAGGGGGTTCTTCAAATATTGAATTTTATTCTAATTACTCTCATTCCTAATGAAAAACATGAAAAACATGAATCATTTGCATATAACTTTTGTTTCATAGCCCTCTATAACATTATATGCAAGATCATTACAAAAGTATTTGTAAATATGTTTTGTAACATACATGTTTCCCTTCCTGAGACATGGAGTGCATATATATCATTTTTCCTTTAATATGTTTCCTTAAAATCCTTTATATGTAGAAAAATGTTTTATAAAAATTGTAGCATGAAACTTTGCTTGTGACTTTTATTTGTATCAAGCAATTAACAACCTAAAAAAAAACATAACTTATAGGTATGAATACAAATATGCAAAAATAATAAAAAAACAAGATCTAAACATGCACACATAAATATCATGATATTTTTAAGGTTTAAGACATAGTATAGTTGCAAATAAATGATTAAAGAAAATAATACAATACGCATATTTCATAAAGAAATCAATACCTATCTTTTGGTCAAATCTACACAACAATATCACAGAGCCACCCTCTATCTAAGTGTCTAAATGCAACTCACTAACATCCCAAACCCCTAATAAATTCATTGGGAAAGGCATCAACTAATAGAATAGAAATACCCTTACTAATCAAGTGATATTTGAATGGATATACAACCAAAGAACCCTACTAGGTCCAATAATGGCACGGAGCACTCACATCTCAATCAATCCATAGTTTTCCCTTCCTACCCATGTTTTGAAGCACTCCTTGTTTGGTCATAACCATATCAAATCTATGAGTTCTCTCTACTAGTTATTGCTTTGTTGATATTGAGACTAGTGGTTATCGTGCCAATGAAGTCCCCTTCTTCTATTGCTCGTCATTCATCCTCCATGAAAAGGAGGATGTAGCAACCTAGAACCAAGGATGAAACTAAACTTTCTCTCCACATGTGATAGCTCCCAAACCTTATGATAAGATAACATCGAATGAGAATGGAACAAACATGGAAAATATAACCCTTTTTCCTTGTTCCAAATATTATATATACAAGAGATTTTGACATGAATTTTCATTTGATCCCTTGACACTTGCGACCCATGGGACCCACTTATTATTCCTCCTAGGTTATCATGTGTTTTATTTTAACAAGTGCTGCATGGAAGCATAGTCCCTGCTAGTTAGGTTTTGAAGTTTGAAAATTTGAATATATTTAGTATATTTATTCTTATTTTACATGTGAGCTGCTCAGTAGGGTCGTTGTTTTTAATACTTAGTAAAGGATATGAATCCTTCCGTGCTCCTCCCTTCCACCCTCACTTCATAAGTATCATTCTTTCTTCTTCTTGGACTCTGCTTCTGTTTTGATCTTTTGATATGGACTGCAGAGACTCATTCTTCTCACCATTCTTTCTCATTTATATAATATTCCAACTGGTGTGAGCTATGAAGCATTGTGTCCCTTTGTTTGGACTATCGCACCTCTTCATTTTAAATTAACAATAATCTCTATTATTATTCAAACATTATTGTGAAGGATTTTAATTTAGTGAGAGTGATTTTCATAAATTGATCACAAATATGGATCGATTTCATTTTTAACTCGATCCCATGCCTCTTTATTTCATTCTCATTTTTCGTTGATCAGATCTAAGTTTTTTGATTAACTCTATAATGCATTGCATGTATTGAGTTACTTAAGATAAATCATGACAACTTCTAGATCCTATCTGGTTTAACGTTCCTTCTTGATGAAGATAAATTTCTCATTTTGTGTATTAAATTTCACACAGAAACTCTTCGGGACCTCTATTCCATACGACCATAGGTGGTGACCAGGTGCTAAGCCAAACAAGTGCTTAATCACTTATCAAGATCAATGGTCACATATTAATTGCACATTGAGATGGACAACTGTCATTACTTCATAACTTCGTCCTTTGAGACTTCCAGCCTTTGCAATAATTCAACCTTCTAGAGTGAATTTTGCTGAAGTGCATATATTATATTAGATGGTCGTGTTTTATTTGCACGATGAACGATTCTCGTTCATTTCATAACTTCGACGTTTCAAGACTCTAACCTTTGCAGTATTCCAACTCTTCCGGACCAAATTTCACCGAAGTACGTATTATTTATTTACTCATAGATCCGACGGTTCTGTATTAATCTGTGGTTGAGTGGACGGTCCATGAAACCTCAACAAGAAGTTTTGTTAATGGCCTTCTCATTGTGCACTTTTTAGGATCTCAACCATGAATCTTCCCTATCGACGAACGGTCAGATCTTACTTCGGAGCTTCGGCTCTCCGAGACTTCGGGTTACTAGAAATCCAAGGTAGTTCAATCCCTTTGGAGTGTTTACCTACCGAATAAATCATAAAGCTATGGTGACTGCTTGTTGTCATTTGTTTAGTACACCTTACACTATCCTTCCACTGCGCTTGATCTAATGGTCGAGAATGCTCCCAGAGTAGATCAACAATTAACATTAGTTTGTGATTCGTGCTTACTATATCTTTCCACTACACTTGATCTAACGATCATGATTCATCCTGGAGGATCTTAGATCAACGAACAACGTTAGTTCATGACTTAGCCCTTTGACTCTTTGGGTAGTTTCTATTAGGAGGAACTAGATATCCCCGAAGGGCATACTCCTGGAGTGACGTGGTTTGTTGACATCACTGCTGATGTGGCACTAGCCAAGTGGCTGCCACGCGTCACTTAGATTTGTGACTTATGCATACCTAAAATGCCAACTGGACCTTGACACTTTTCATCATCTGATTGCACCACATGTCCTTGATGACATTAACTATGATGATGTGGGATGTTACTGTGTGTACCACATGTCTTACTTCATGACTTCAAAACTCTAGCCTTCAGGTGAACTTACATGTTGTAAACCCTTTTTCGTCAAAGTGGTCAGCGCCGAAGTTTACTGTCTCCTTGTGATCTGATGATTCTCATGTTTTACTCTAGATCAATGGTTGACATGACTTTGAGGTTTCGGCCTTCAGGTAATCTTACCTGTTCTGGCTTATTTTTGCTGGAGTTGATTGCTGCTACGGAACTTTGATCTGATGGCTATCATATTTCACTCTAGATCAATGTTTGTTCATGAATTTGGGGCTTTGGCCTTTGGGGCTAGCAAATTTCAGTCATCTATTGAGGAAGACACATGGACCGTCGGAAGGTGAGCCTTCAGAGTCTCAAAAAAGCTACACAACTTTCCTATCAAACGTCGAATTGGCGGAGTGACGTCACTGTTGTCGTGGAACTGACTGAGACATTGTGACATGTCACCTAGATTCGTGACTTTCGTATACCTAAAGTGTCAACTAGACCTCGACACTTGTCACATCTGATTGTTGATCTTAGCCGATAGATCTGAGTGCAAGGATCGACAACCGTCGGATCTAGGTAAGTCACACAATGGTTAACCCTAAAGTCCTTCGGACTTCGTAAGTTCGGGCATTTTTATGTGTTCAATGCAAAGAAGATGAGGTTCCCGAAGTCTCGACGACCCGAATTAAATTTGGACCGTCCATCAGTGAGGATGCATGTCAGTAGATCAGGGGTAGTTCGAAAGTCTGACTATCTGGCGACTTTGGAGCATAGGCACATGAGTGTTCAAGACTCCCGAAGCTATGAAGAGCGGAGTAAATCCTAGCCATCAACATGTGAGGATGTGTGGAGCTATATCTCACAGTTCAAGAGATTTGGGTTGTTATTGTGTAAAGGGAAGAAGATCCCGAAGCTTCAAAATCTTGGAGCGAACCCTGACTGTTGATTAAAAGGCCACATGTTGAAAGATAGAGCACAGTTCGGGAGTGTGGCACTTCAACAGAAGTGGGGTAGTGGCATTGACAAGAGGAGATATTCATGAAGCCCCGAAGGCCGAAGCCCATCTCAACCATCCAACTGAGAGGGACACGTGGATGAAGGATCTACCCCTTCGTTAGTTCGAAGTTTGGGGAGAAACAGGGTGTAGTGTTATGGGAACTCCCGGAGGCCAAAGTCCATCTTGTTTGTTCATTTGTGAGGACACGTGGAGCTTGATCGTGACTCAACATCACTTTGGAGTTCAGATCTCTGGAGGTTTTTCTGGAAGGAGCACTGAGAACTCCCGAAGGCCCGAAGGGTAGAGCAAATCTCAGCCGTCTATTGACGAGGACACATGGACCGTTGGAAGGCGAGCCTTTGGAGTCTCAACAAAACTACACAACGTTCCTCTTGAACGCCGAATTGGCGGAGTGATGTCACTGTTGACGTGGCACTGAGTGAGTGGATGCCACATGTCACCTACATTCGTGACTTTTGTATATCTAAAGTGCCAAATAGACCTTGACACTTGTCACCATATGATTGCGCCATGTGTCCTTGTCAACGTGGTCTTGTGGACTATGATGACGTGGTCTCTCAATGTGTGTGCCACGTGTCTTGACTTCACCTAGAGTAACTTGACTTCATCTAACGGTCCATCTTTAAGCCAAGAATCTTAACACGATCCAATGGTTTTCAGAAATTCATCTATTCAGGATCTCAAGCCTTTGGTCTTGCCTATCCTATCCTTCCACTTTACTTGATCCAACGATTGAGATATTTCCCGAAGTGTTCCTTAGATCAAATGGTTGGTTTTTCTTCATGAATTTGGGCTTTGGGCTTTCTGGTTCAATTTGAACTGCTTTTCACCAAAGTGGTCAACGCCGAGGTTGACCAATTATACTTAGATTTAATCCAAGGGATGAGATATTTCTCGATGCTATCTGACAGTTGTACTTTAATCAGGGACTTTGTGCCTTGGCATTGCTTTATCTTATCCTTCCACTTATTTTGATCGGAAGGTCAATATAACTCCCGAAACTTCAATCGAACGGCTGGGATTATCTCCTCAGATTTACATATGTCTTCGAGTCATAGATATATAATAGTTTGCCTCACTTGACAATAAATATGACCATTGGATCACAGAGGAAACTTGCGTAAAGAAGGAGAGAATCGTGGCCGTATGATTGAAGATTTGAAAGTGGACATGAATCATCCAAAATAATATCTGGACCGTTGAAGTTCCGTTTGATCCATTGGAGGAATGGTCAACAATCAGATCAGGTCATGACCGTTGGTACACAAACGCCATATCAAGGGAAAGGATTGATTGCAGAGCACGAAGGGAGGATTAAACAATGCGTTAATTCCACTCCCGCAATTAGTCGAGACAGTCGAATCTCCCCTATTCAAAGATCGACGACTGTGGTTGATCCACCAAAAATCGTACAACTTCAATTGTGGAGTTCAAGTGACGGGGTAAACCACGAGCAAGTTGGATCTCTGCAATCCACGAAGACTGTCAATCTCCATCCACTGGTTGATCTAATGATTGGTAAGGCCTGTGGGGACTTAGATGCGATCGTGTTGTATCTAAACAAGACCGTGAGGGATTTTGGTCGGATTCATACATGACTTGCATCATTTTTGGATCAAGGACTTAGATGAACCTATGACCGTTAGATCCAGGAGGAGGACATGTGACACACGAGGAGATCCACGTTAGTAAGACCATGTTAGCAAGGACATGTGGCGCAATCAAATGGTGACAAGTGTCAAGGTCTAGTTGGCATTTTAGGTATATGTAAGTCACAAATATAAGTGACGCGTGGAAACCACTTGGCCAGTGCCAAGTCAGTAGTGATGTCAGCAAGTTACGTCACTCCGAGAGTATATCCTTTGGGGGAAACCAATTTCTACCACCAACAACTGCCCAAAGCGTCAAAGGCCGAAGTTAATGCTAATCGTTGATCTAATTTGGGAGAACTCTCGACCATTCATCAAGTACAATGGAAGGATAGAGTAAGCGTAAATCACAAAGTAATGCTAATCATTGATCTACTTTGAGAGTGTTCTCAATCGTTGATCAAGCATAGTGGAAGGATAGCGTAAGCAGAGCTGTTAACCGACATTAAGCGGTCACCACTGCTTTATGACTTATTCGATAGGTAATCACTCCGGAAGGATTGAACTACTTCATAGTTTGAGTAGCCGAAGTGCCGAAGTTATGAATAAGTCGAATACCCGAAGAGTAGGAGCTTCTTTATGGCTAAGCCCATGGTCCTAGCTCCTAGACATGTGAAGGTTATTTATAAGGGAAGTGCTGATAAGCACTCTGATGAAATTTTCTTTGGAAGAATTAAAATACTGAGAAAGGTGGAGTACCGAAACACCGAAATTCCGAAGTAAACGAGAACCGTCCATCTCAAATTTTGATTAAGTCATAGCCATTGGTTTAAGATAGTGGGAGGATAGTGTAAGGATTGAAGCTAGACTATTTATTTGGTTCCAGGAATCATGCTAACCATCAGATCAACTATTGTGAGAGGTAACCACTTTGGAAAATACAAACTTTGGAAGATTGGATGTTTGTAAAGGAGAAATTGCCCGAAGGCCGAAGTCCAGAGAACTAGGTTCCATCCCACGGTCATGGTTTACCAACGCATAAGCTATGAGGCGATGGGAACATCCCTTAATTTAGTAAGCCCGTGGTTCTGTGCATATGGTCATATGAAAAATAGATTGAAGGGGGCGCCTGTTACATAAACAAGATCTATAATTAAATGGAAGCCCATGGAGAGACAGATTAGGATCGGGGGATCCTGAAGAGTCAATTTGACTAAGAGAAAATGGTTTGAAGGAAGCGCCTCTGCATAACTATTTCTGCAACAGTTTAAATGGCCCGACGAGGCCATTAAATTGCATACACCAACGATTTTAGTCATAAAAGAATAAATACAAATTAGGGATTTTAAGTCGTTAACAAAAAGTTAATGAAGAGGTGCAATGGTTCAAACAAAGGGACACAATGCTTCAAGTTCACACCAATTGGAAGACTATATAAAACAAAGAATTATGGTGAGTAGAGATCTAGTTGAATTTGTTGAAGTATATATATTTATATATAATGGATTGAATGAAGGTTCATTCTATCAGGTTGGTGCCTGTTTACAAGCTAGGTCTTGTATGATGATTGGATTCCTCACAGCTCAGTTGGATCTGAGATCAAYAAGATGGGACTTGTTATGAGGGTTGGATTCCTCATTTCTTAGTTGGATTTGAGAACTACAAGCTGGGTCTCTCATAGTTGTTTGAAGTTGAAGATATTCAAAGATTGATCTTATGTATTCATTCAAGTTAAATAAATAAATAAAATATTTATTCTTTTATATATTGGTTGAGAAATTGAAATAAATATATGTTGTTCAATTAATTTATGAAAAGTGGAAAATTGTCCAAAGTTTTGTGACACTCATTCACCCCCCCCTCTTAGTGTCAAGTGTACATTTCAACACATGTGATACATGAATTTGAGGATGTCAGAGAAAAAAAACTTGGAATATTTTAGCTTAATAAATTGATTTTTCCATTGGTTAAATTGCAGTAAAAAATATTGGAAATTTGTTTTTTGTTTTTTAGCCCATGGTTGAAAGAACTAAAAGTTCAGTTTCTTGAATAAGGATTGATGGCCACACCCATGCCACATTGACAAAAAATGGGAATTGTTCCACACAACTTAGCAATTTGTAAGAACTATGTGATAAAAGCAACCAAGTAGTGAATTGATACAGATTGAAGCAAATCAATGCATTCTTTAGAGCCTAGTGTTACCCTGAAACACATAAGTAAG
Source organism: Picea engelmannii (assembly GCA_009831015.1). Classification (NCBI taxonomy): domain Eukaryota; kingdom Viridiplantae; phylum Streptophyta; class Pinopsida; order Pinales; family Pinaceae; genus Picea; species Picea engelmannii. Next base: position 76,349 of record ML787590.1, on the reverse strand, counting down.
GATCTAGAAATTCCAGAGAGCATACAAAACAAATCATGTTTTTAACGGGACCAACCAACTGTTAAATTTGTCTGTTGCAACCAACTAAAGTGATTGCACTAAATTTTAATGAGAAATACATAACCATGAAGAAAAAATGAATGGACATGAGTCACTTTAGGATGAGGAGCTAATGTTGAAGTGCAAGAATTTTCGCCAGTCTATTTGGTAATTGCAAACAGGAAAATTAATTAGAATAGCAAGTATATTTCTATTGTATGCGAGGCAGATTACACATGAAAGTAGAAGAATATACGACTGATTTAAATGTTTAATGTCCAAACTATTGGATCTTTAATACAATAAATTCAAGTACAAATAACATTACACAATATCCTTATGTAGTGTATAGGTACCATTTGATATTCAACCAATAAACTAAATAGTAGCATTTGGCATACAACCATGCACTTGACAATGATAAATTAACTATGCATTGGCAATAACAATTAAAATTACAGTTGAACCAATTCTGATATGTGCATTGGCCTCTGGAGGAATATCACGAACGAAGCATGCCAACAATGATTATGTGGTGATTGTAATGCAGGGCTTTGTAGATCGATAGTTTCAGAGATAGATTTGCAATCAGGTACATGTGGTTGAAAGTGACTAGAACCTTCAAAGGTCTGACTTGGAGATATCGAAACATATGCATGAGACACTGTGCCTAGTTGTTGGGTATTGGTGGATTGCTGCTGATCTTACCTTCTACTCTACTCAGATGGTTGAAAGTGCAGATGAATTGGCATTTCCTAGTCTACAATAATCCTGAAAATTAATCTTTGTTCTTGAAAGTTAATCTTTTTTCCAATGCAATATTACAGGTTGAAACATGTCAGTCTCAAATTCTCAATGGCATCATTTAGCTGTGATTGTTGCTGACAACTTTGATTGCTTTGTTGTAGAAGAGAAGAAATTTTTTGTTGTTCCTCTTCTTGCTTCAATTTTTGTGCCCATGATGATTGTTTTTAATATTCAACTATGGTCCCAGGAAAACTATGAGTAGAGAAAACTGAATGAAGCCAATTGTAACTCTGGGATAAAGTAAGAAATGGTCTCAAATCAACCATACAACAAATAGAGACAAGGGAATAACTTGTTGTTCCTTTTGTAGATCGACTATATCTCCCGCTGTTTGGTTTTGCTAAGTGTGTGTCTGTAAATCTTGATGCATAGAATGCAACACTTGTGATTTTGAATTCACTTGGTAGTTAGGATGTGGCTGTTGTGTCAATGGAAATCATTGGGCTTGTGGAGGATGATGTTGATGCAAATATTGATGATTGTTTCGGATTGGATAAAAGAAACAAAGCAAATTGGTAAAATGATATAAATTGCTAAACTGACACCCATGCCAAAAACTGTAGATGGAGTAATAGGTAGTCTAGCAATGTTCTGCGCCTATGCCAAAACTGAAGCATATTGTGCATGGAATAATCCTAAAACAGGTCTATGGCAACAATTTTCTTTGCAACCAATATCTATTTCATTATTGGTTCTAGCTTGTGAGTCACATTGGAATTTGTGATGCAGAGGAAAAATGTGAATAACATCTTTCTGGACATAAGTTGCAAAAATTTATGCGTATTTTGATTGGGTAGAATGGATAGAAACAAATCAGATAAATTTTGGACATAGGTTGCAAAACACCTTTTTTTTTGGTTCAGCCAATATGCAGTATGACATTGTCCTCATTTAATGTAAATTTTCTATGCACGCAAAAGTGGCGTAGCATGTAAACAATGTTTTCCTTTTTCTGTAAGTATATTTCATATGGAAATTCTGTCAAGCCAGGAAGAACATCTTGTAATAAAGGTTGTCTAATTGTACAATGTACAATTATGTTGTTGAGGGTTTGGATAACAACGTTGAGGCAATGTCTATATATGTAAGGGGATTTTTGAATGTGATGTAGGAGCATCGCCAACAAAGCATAAGCAAGAGACAGCTGGGTGCACTAGCGCAGATTTTGAAGCATTTTTGAATTTCAAGGATCAATGTATTAATGTAATATTTGATAAAGCTTTTTAGGTGATGAACATCTTTAATGATCAGACGCTGAGCTATTGCGTAAGATCGATGGGGGAATGCATTTTTTTTTAATGAGCCGGATCGTAGTACAGATCTGGAGCTTGCACTCTTATTTGTCTGACTCAATATTTATTGTAATAAATAATAAGTAGTTGATAGATTTTAATTCTGATAGGATAGCGTAGAGTAGTTGGAGGGAAGAACTCGAGAGAGTCCCTTTGTATAAAGATTTGTAATATTTCCTAGTAGTTGTTGTTGAAGGATTTTGAATCTAATGTATAGATTGCCATTATAAACCAAGAGCCAGGAGATACAAAGAATTACTGTATGAATGTATGCAAGTTTCAGTTGAATGAATATAATAGAGGAATATTGTTCCAAATGTGTGTTGTTATGAGTTTGTCTAAATGAGTGATAGGCTTTCTGTTTATTTTAAATTATTTGTTCTTTTATTCTGTTCTTGTATCCATGACCACATTTGCATTGTTGAATGTACGAGTCACTATGAGGAGTAGCTAATTTTCCATTGTTTCTCTTCATTGAGTGAGTGCAAGGAGTGCATAGCGTTCGTAAGGAGTGCATGACCGAGTTTGTTTCAACTCGAAGCTCAGAAGAGATAACAAGAACTTATATGTGTGAAAGGAGTGCATCGATGTCCGCAAGGAGTGCATGGCATATTTTTCAGACTCGAAATCTTAGGAGGGATAGCGTGATTCCAGTCACGAGAGATAGAAACGATTGTAGAACAATTGCAAGGAGTGCAAGGTCATCCACAAGGAGAAGTGGAGTTGTGGAGGAAAATCTATTGCAAGGTGAACACAGATCAAAATTTCGACTAAGTGTCGAAGGAGGTGTTTAGAGGAACTAAAGGAAACGAGGGAAGTAAAGATCAGGAGGAAGAGTGATGAAAATTATGCAAGAAGAGAAGTTCCCAGAGTCTTCACTGAGATCAATGGATGATATTTGTTTCGAAGGGAGGTTAACAATTCTAGACCGTCTGATCTAGGAGAGTTACTTGGAGAATAGCTATACAGTGTTTAGACACTTCAGAGTTCAGAACGTTGGAAGGTTTGACATAAGTAAAGTCGCGAAGTCTGAAGTCGCGAATGGATCCCAACTGTTGATCGTGAAAGGAGTAAGTGGAAACATATTAAGGAATTCGGGGTTCATGAGTTTGGAGGTTCGTGGATGAGCGTGTTAGAGTTTTGTGAAGTCACGAAACCCAAACCATAGTGGCGCCGGATGATCTGAGGAGACACATGGTGAGAGCCAGATATTAAGAGAAAATCACTTCGGGAAAAGTCAAAGGAAGAGTTTGGAATATCCCCAAAGTTCGAGTCGCGGAGAAATAGGCCCATGCTCACAGCCGTGGTCATTTGAGAAAAGGACCTGTGCATGTGGGTAGAGTGGTTTTGGGTGCCCACAGGAAAACAAGGAGTCACTCCGACTCAGTGTTTGAGTGATCCAAGATTGGGAGGTCGAGAAACCCTTTGGAGTAAAGGGGGATTTGCGCCAGGAGTGGTATAAGAGTGGGTACATAATTGACTTTTGTAGGGAGAGAAGTAAACTGATATCGACAAGGGGTATCAGAAGCGTCAACAAAATGTCACCTAGAAGATGTGTTGAGCCACCTATAGCCAAAAGAGCCATGGAAAGGGAGATGAGAGAACTACGTGCGAGGTTGGATGACATGGAGACAACACAAAGGAGAGCGCCTGATGCTGGAGACGTCAGTGAGGCAGAAATTGAAGAAGTAGAAGTTGAGGAAGTTGTAGATGAGGATGCTGCAGAAGAATGCTTGTTGAAAGTGGTTGTCAAATTGGGAGCCAGAGCGAAGATTGAAATCCATATGTATGAAGGAAATTTAGACACAAAAGAATTGCTTGATTGGATACGAGCAATGGAAAAGTATTTCGACTATGAGGATGTCGAAGAGGAGAAAAAGGTAAGACATGATGTCACTAGGTTGAAAGGACATGAAACACTATGGTGGGATGAACTGCAGGCCGATAGGAGGAGAAAAGGAAAACAAAAGATCAAGAGTTGGGATCGAATGGTAGCCAAGATAAAGGTGGAATTCATACCCAAGGATTATTAGATAAGTCTGTTCAGGAGGATGCAGAACCTGAGACAAAGAGGATTGACTATGAAAGAGTACACATAGGAGTTCTAGAAATTGAACATTAGAGCTCGATAGAGAGAGAGAGACGAAGATAAAGTTTCCAGATACATCAATGGCCCGAGATATGATATCCAGGATGAAATCGACATGGAAACAGTCAGGACAGTAGAGGATGCATATCAAATTGCACTAAAACTAGAAGAGAAGTTGGCCAGGAAGCAGAGTCAACAATATAGAGGCCAGAGCTTAAACAAAGGCAAAGGAGTTGCCCAGGAGAAAGCACATAAGACCAAGGATGAGGCAGAGAAACCACATAGTCACTCTGAGAGAGGAGGAAGTTCTCGAGGGAGGCAGAGTGGCGGTAGAAACTCTTTTCCCAGAGGAAGAGGAAGAGGCAGAGGAGAAGAAGTAAGATGTTATGCCTGTGGAAAACATGACACATGTCTTGGGATTGTCTTGAGAGGAATAAAGGAGGTGAAGCTCACATTTTAGAAGCGAGATGTTGAGGCAGAAGGTATAGAGGATGGAAGATCCCTGATGATGAAGAAGGTTCTTTTGAAGCAAGAGCTAGAGATTGAAAAGCCAGCGCAAAGGAACAATTTGTTCAGAACAACTTGCAAAATGAAGGACAGAGTTTGCAAGGTGATAATTGAAAGTGTGAGTACTGACAACTTAGTATCCACGAAGATGGTGGAGAAGCCAGAGCTGGACATGACTGCACATCCGACACCGTATAAGGTCTTATGGTTGCAAAAAGGTCATCAGGTAACGGTCACTAAACAATGGCTGGTTGAATTTAAAATAGGAGGATATAAAGATGAGATTCTATGTGATGTGATTCCCATGGATGTATGTCATGTCTTGTGGGGAAGATTATGGCGGTATGACAAGAATTTCATTCATGATGGGAGGAGGAATACTTACACCTTAGATACAAATGGTAGGACACACATGTTGCTGCCAATTGAAGAGAAGAAGGTGAAGGATGAAGCTAACACGAGCATACTTCTCATGAGTGGGAAGGAAATCCTGAATGAAGTAAAGAAGGAACATGAGATGCAGTTTGCTGTAGTGAGGAAACCAAGGGTTATCCTTACCAATACTTCAATGGAAGATTTCCCCGAGGAAGTTCAGGAACTACTAGAGAATTTTGCTGACATTGTAGTGGATGAGTTTCCAAACTTATTGCCACCTATTAGAAGTATCAACCATTACATTGACTTGATACGAGGAGAAAGCCTGCTGAATAAAGAAACGTACAGGTTGACACCTCAAGAAAATGAGGAGGTGAAGAGATAGGTTCAGGATTTGTTGGACAAGGGATTGTTCAGAGAAAGATTGAGTCCATGTGTCATTCCAACTGTATTAAGTCCAAAGAAGGATGGGGGATGGAGAATGTGTACGGACTCGAGGGCCATAAACAAGATCACCATCAGATACAGATTTCCATTACCAAGGATGGATGATTTGATGGATTGCCTGAGTGGGGCTAACTATTTTTCAAAGATAGATTTGAAAAGTCGATATCAATAGATAAGGATGAGGGAATGTGATGAGTGGAAAAAAACATTCAAGACAAATGAGGGGTTATATGAATGGCTTGTTATGCCATTTGTTTTAACAAACGCCTCGAGTAATTTATGAGGCCGATGAATGAAGTGTTGAAGGATTTCATTGGTAAATTCGGGATTGTATATCTGGAAGATATACTGGTATTTAGCAAGACTAAAGAGGAACACTTGAGACATTTGACATTGGTGATGAGGAGGTTGCAACAAGAAAAGCTGTTGATTAATATGAAAAAGTCCTCTTTCATGAAGACATAGCTCATATATTTGGGTTTTGTGATTTCTTTGAATGAATTGAAGATGGATCCCGAAAAGGTGAGAGCGATCAAAGAATGGATGTCATTGAAGAATATTTTTGAGGTAAGGAGCTTCCATGGGTTAGCAAGTTTCTATCGGAATTTCATCAGAAATTTTAGCGGGATTAGTGCTCAAATGATGGAAGCCCCTATATGATTAAATAATAAGAGTGAAGGGAGCTCTAACTGGGTAGTTCATAAGGCACAATACTTGATAAGGTTTTGCAAATGGGGTAGCAAGCTAAGTGGGATTGATTGTGGGGAAAACTCCACAATTAAGCGCGCTTGAAACAAAGGCGTCTTGGGATGGGTGACCACCTGGGAAGTCCTGGTTACCGGGTGCAAGCCCCAGAAGTGATGATTGATGCTATGCGATTCATTTCGCTGGTTTCAATCCCACTTCTTCACCCCTGTGAGCATCACCCGATGCAATGAGTGCTAAGTGGACTATTCAAATCATGAGAATTATTGGTCAGTTGC